>NW_022261453.1:74174-86842 GCF_009602425.1 Actinia tenebrosa | reverse complement strand
GTTAGTAAATATTGATTGCAATCTGTTGAAAAACCGTCTTTTCCGTCTTTTAGTCTGTGATAGGGTGTACAATTCTTAGTTTTAGTCTGGGGTAGGGTATGTAAAATCAAAATTTTGGGTCTGGGATAGGGTCAGGGTTTTGAGAACCTGGCGGCACACCCCTACCCAAGTTGGGGTGGTAGTACCCCCCCGGGTGAATAAATCACATGATGGCAGCCATGACAGGAGGCAGGAACTTTGAATCTAGTCTAATCTGGTTTACAGGGGAATAAATTCAGTTTCCCAAGGGGAAAAGACTGTTATCGAGCCTCGTGTCATGACTGCCATCACGGGTTGGTAGACAACTAAGAAATTGATTAAAATTTTCTTTCATTTTCAGGACAGTTGTAATAAATTTGTAGCACCTCACGACGTCTTGCAGTTCTCTGAAGGTACGTTGATAAACCAATCAATAGCTAATAGATATTGATAATTACTCCTAGGTTTGCTACAGCTAACCAGCTCTATGGATGCGCATGATCGAGAGGAAAAGCCAGGCTTGTTTAACATCGTTTCCAAATATACTCATGGCTATTTATTGTCATTTTGTAGGAAAAATACTATCCAAGGTTGACGTGCAGAATCCAGTCTTTGATTACATCTCACCAGACTTGGTGAACTTGTTTCTCTCTAATATGTAAGTACAGCAGATAGCATTACATGCAGATCAGTATCGTTATTATGCCATCAGCTGTCTTCAACAGCCTTGAAAATCAGTAATGATCACCGCCCCCAATGCATCACGGGAAGAAAAGAGGGTAAAAGGCCGTGTTGGATGGAATGAAATTTTCCGAACTTTCCGAGCCCAGATCAATGCGTACAGTGTACACTTATTGTCTGCTTTATTGCACCACGCGCGCATTCAATGTACTAGCGTTACAATAACCTTCCACTCGTCTCACCCCTCTAAAACCTCGCTATCACCATCACTTCATCACCATCACTCTACTACAGCTAACGCTCAGTGTTTGTGATTTTCAGAGGAGGAAATTCCCCGTCCTACGTGTACCGGTTGCTGAGTGAATTATATCACCCAAATGACTATGATCTATAATAAATGCAAAGTAAGTATGGATATCAGTATTAGTACCGTTGTCGTGCCTTCTCTTTGCGCGCGCGCGATATTTCCCGCCATTAGAGACCTTTAGCTCCATCAAACGTTCGACATTTAGCGAGGCGTCATAACGAAGTCCTTCACTGTTTAGTATATGCAGCTTATGCTTTAAATTTCACTAAGAATCATTAATGAGTTTGAGAAGTTATATATCAAGCACAGAAGAGTGTTTTAACTATCGAATGAAGCATTTTTTTCCGTGCTTGATCTATTACTTCAAGCTGTCCTTATGTTCGATAAACGTCGCATTTTAACTTTTTTTTTTTTTTTGCATTTCTAGGAATAAAACTAAACAAGTCCGCAACAAACTGTTCTCTTGTCTTATATTGGCCTAAAAAGATATTTCTTTTACTCTGGCAAAAATCTTTATTAAGTTAAAACAAATCGATGTCATCCAAAAAAACTATTGTTTTTGCTGTTCAAATCATAGTTAATATTAACTATATTCAAATCGTCTCTGAGTTTTATGAACGGTCTCCAATAGCCTGTACTGGATAACAAATATGCTCTCTTAGTTTTACAAAAAAAACCTGTTAACTCGAAAAAAATGTATTTTTCTACTGCTCCTTAAATGAACTTATAGAACTAAGACTTCGCTAGAGAAAGATAACAGGCCATTGTCTTGACTCGTTGAGGATTAGCACGCTATAGTATTGTTATTTCCAATTCAGGAACCATTTCCTTTCGCCTGAGATTAAACTCCAATTAAAACAAAAAAAGTAGTTCAAAAATTTTTCTGTTATCTTCAGTATTCAGCAGTATTAAAATTGTTGAAGACTTCACTAGAAGAAGACGAGGTGTTTGACTTTGTCTTTCTCCTATTCCGTGTTTTTCGGCGTGACTTCACGGTTTTTTCGATATGGTCCAACTTGAACACGCAACACAAAAGTTGTGTATTTATAAGCACTATTCCAGCTAAAGTAAGACAGGATATTAGGAGCTCGCCCAAGGCCATCTTGTCTAGGATAATCAGGTTTTTCGATATTTTGGTCAGTTCTGGTCCAGTGCCTCAACAGCTTTAACATCTATTCTTGATCGTCCGTCCGTGCAGCCCCAAGCCTAGATCCAGGCTCTTCCATGAAAAACTAACTCATGTTTCCAAAGTATCGTCGTTAAATACATCATAACCGGGTTCCAGGTCCTGGAAAAATGCATTATTGATTTCCAAAACTTTCCAAAACCCGTACAAACCCTGTAACCCTCATACACGTCCAAAACGTTAGAAAGGATATGAGCGGGCTTCCTGTGGTTTTGTGACTTGAGTGAACCATCGTAAGTCATCGTTAAAAAAATTATGAACTCGTACTTACTAAGTATATGATAACTTTGAGGACTGATGAATAGGTATCCTTTGAATTTCCAAATAGAGAAAACATCCATCTCGCAATTAATATAACAAATAATTCAAAATGTTTGGTTGGGTTTCCTGTGTCATAGTTTCAGCTGTTTCTCATCTATATTTACAAGGATAAGTTTGGTAACCGAATTCTAGAAAATAGTTTAATTTCCGACAGAAAAGCAACTTTGTGACCTAGAGAGAGTCTTGCATCTGATGTACAGTCGGTGCAACTTGTTATAGAGAATGGTCCAGCTTTATTTTAAAAATCTTCGATTTCTTTTTTTTCATCCTCGGCAAAGGTCTGATAACTGTGTAAGCACTATCCCATCCAGCTCATTGACGTTCAATGTATACAAGTTCCACGTCCTTAGCCTGTTTATAAAGCCTTCGCTTCTGTGATTCGTACCGTATCTTGATTATTTCTTCTTCGGGGATTTTGATCGCCTCTAGTCTTGTTCTGATACAATACTTGAACAATTTATAGTAAAGCACGGAAAATATTACAACTAAGATAAACGTGGCAATTACTCCTAATATTCCAACCATTTTGACTTTGTTGAAGTCACGTTGAATGATATTTTGTCATGCTAAGCTTCGAAGAACATCCAAAGACATCATACGACCAGAAACTCTCTTCACTCATTCTTGGTTTTAAAACTTTTTGAAGCAAGGCTGAACTCCTCAAAAAAGCATCTTGGCACAGAAGTGGTCACAACAAGACGGTTTGAAGTCAAAAATGTTGGAAAGTGTATAGTAATCTGTGTGAAATCATTAATATTCCAACATGGTCTGGTGAGCTTGTTAATTACGAAAACGGCTTTTGTTTCGTTGCATAGAATGAAGGTTTTAAACATTCATAGGACTCGGCTGATTGCAGATGCACAACGTTCTTCAATATAACGAATCTTACGTTTTTTAACTGTAATCCCTTAAACTAGCACAATGCTGGAAAAAACGTAAAGACTATTTACTAAGAATTTTATTGGAAACAAGTATTTTAAAATCAACTTCAATATATCATTAAATGTTGCGAAAAATGGATTTTGTCTGCGAGAAAAAAAATCTTAACAAAATTAGAACCCTGAATTATTTGTGTGGTCAGTCGATATTTGTTTCTTAGTTATATTTCCTTTCGCATTACAACATGTCGGTTCTAAAAATGCATAAGCCAGTACCGATGTTACAATCAGTCCTGGTTTGTGATTGGTTAATGTTGTATAGAATTGAATCAAAGTTTCTTAGAAAAATAGAAGCTACTGACAAGTAGAGTGGTTTTGAATAAGCGGGAAATTTGCACTGAAATGGCTTCCATGGACAGCGATATGGTATCTTGTGTATTTTAGCATGGCCGACATATAAATGGCTTCCGATATAGTGACTACATGACACATGCAGTAAGTAACATGCAATTAGAAGCTATCATCAAATGATAGAGCACTGGAATGGGTTTCTATTGCGTCCATCAATGATAGCATTAACATAGCTTCCAATAGGCATTGGAATGGTTTCCAGGTTGCGAAAAACTGCACATGAATGGCTTGCCAAAGCTTAATGACAAGAAATGGTTTTCTTTCATAGAATGGCCAAATTACATGAACTAAACACTTTTCGTACACATTTCCCCCACTCTAGCAACTGTTATTTAGAAGTATACTGTAGACTTAAATCACGCTTGTCTTTGTAGATGTTGCTAGAAAGAACGTCAAGTCCTTCATTCGGAAACATTGCAACACAAGAAGCCTTACTCGCTGAAACTAACTTCAAGAGAGTGGATTTCAAAGCATTCGCTTGAGACGAGACTGTAGGGCCTTAAACTTTGCCAGGGTAGTTTGAACAGTACGGTCACGTGAGCAGATGGACTCCAGTTCCACCAAGTAGGTTGCGCATGCGTCGTGTAAAGCTGTCGTAAATGCCGGTCTAAAAAGAAAAGCATAAAGCATTACAGACTGCTATGCTTATGATCTTGAAGGAGGGATTGAAAAGGAGTAAAAGAGAAAACGAGAAAAAATGCGGGAAAAGGGAGAGAAAAGTCGAGGGGTGGTGTAAGGAAGGGGAAGAGGTAGAGGGCACATTCATCAGACTTCCCTGCATCTCTTATTTCGTCCCTCTCTCATTTCCTGGTGACCCTCACCTCGCTAGTCAGCAAGGTTCAGATATCATTGTCTTTACCTGTCGTAAGGCGCTATTAATGACGGTAACTCGACGAATCGTGATAGCAAATGATACAAGACGTCTAAGATATGCAAAGGTTTGTCTATGGCTTGCCAACAAGGGTCCTGTCAAGTAAATACAAGAGATCAACAACAAACATGTATAAACACCCCCTGTTGTGTGTGGCCGGGGAAGAGGGGAGGGGTAGAACGAGGTTTTAGACGCACCTTTGCTTTGAAGAGTCTATCATAGACGCCGTGAAGGACTGGGAACGGAATTCCAATCTCAAGCATCGACATAAACACCCATGTTGGGTCCCAGTCCAGCTCGGCACTCTTCTTTTCCAGCATTAGAATTATTGCACCTGTACAACATCAGAAATGAATGTGATTGGTTAGTTCAGTGACGCCTCATTTGGGGTTATGAGGATAGAAAACAGGTATTAAAAACAGTGGTGCATGGAATATTTGATTCAGTTATTAGAGAGAGACAGAGATACCATATCCATCATACTAACCTAGAGGGAAGTATCTTTCAGAATGCACATATGTTTTTCCTAACGTTACTATCTTCTTGCTAATGATGGTGATACGGTCACTGGGAGAACAATGAGCCGAGTCACGCAACTCTGAAACAAACAGTAAAAATAAAATAAGAAGTAAAGAAAGATCAAATATTGAGGTTTTGTATGACTGTGATACGACAAGACACAGTCACGCCTAGCTCACGCCGTCACAACAGGAAATCAAATAACACAATTTGAATAACGAAAGGCACGGCAACGGGTCAGAAATGAAGTATGTGACATCCTTCGATCAATCAATTACGTGTGACACGGTATCGTCACGGTCATGTCATGCTCTGCTCAATTTTAGTCACGCAAGAGTTTCTTACCTTTGTCGATGATTTCCCGCCACAATGTCTCGATAAGCGTCGGGTCGTAATGTCCAGCACAATGAACGATTGCTAGTTTACACTCAGCTAACATAAAAACATCGGCAAAATCTCCGTACAACTTAAATACAAATACAAAAGAATTTAAGTTGAATATATTAATCTTCCTTTGATGACAATCAGAATAGTGTCACAAACACTCGTACCCAGGCTAGCAAATTATCACGGTCGCTTTTGGTCGGGATATTTAAGGCATGTTTTAGGTCTGGGTACGAGATATGTATAAAGCTGAACTGTGATTTGAGGATTTAGGGTCTATATGTCATACCGTGGTTACGTCCATGAGTCGCCCATTCAGTTCTACCAAGGCTTCCTCGATGTTTCTTGTCTGACGGGATTTATTCATGCGGGACAGCGTGTGGTAGACTTGAAGCTGAATGCGCGCAACCTGAAATGAAAAAGTACAACACGGTTAAGAGAGTAATGAAAGGAAAGAAGGGAGGGAAGTGGGAAGAATGGGGGAAAGGTGAAGAAGTGGAGAAGAAAGGGAGAAGAAAGGGAGAAAAAGGGAGAGAAAAGGAAGAAAAGTCAGAAGAGAGAGAGAGAATAGGAGAGGGAGGAAAGAAGATGGGACGAATGGAAAAGAGAGGAGAGAGATGGAAGGGGAGAAATGACATCCTAAAATGACCAATACCCGAATACACTCACTGGCTGTCACTTATAACATATCACTCACCTCTAGTTTTTCCTCCAGTTCATGAAGAAACTCTCCCTCTGAGCTCGTGCTTGTCCTTAGGTTACTACTCTTGGCACTCATGATGGCACGAGACAGATACTCCAGACGCTGTTCAAGATTTATCCCTGGTCTGTGTGAGGGAGAAACGTCACATTCCTTAATACATTACGTTTAAAAAACCCTTCCAACATTATTATATAACGTTTTACAGCGAACATGTGTTAAGGGAGACTTGACTGCATTTTGGCTATACTGGTGTAAGCCTTATAAAGTACCTTCTAACATTATAGCAGAGTTTGCACGACAGTGGAAAACGTTTGTTACAGACTGGTATACTGTACAGTGACTAGCCTGCGGACCTCATTAATCGTGTGCTGCTACGCTGGCTAAACAGTGATCTTGACAGTGCTGTGTTTTAGGTTATTTCATGCTGTCAGTATCCTTCACTTGTTTAATATCCCCCCTTAATGTTCCAAGTTCTTTGAATGGGGGTAATTAAAAATGCTTTTGATGATTGAATGGGCAATTATCTCGTGTGCAGCTAGTGGTTCAACAAACGTGGCCCGTGGCCGCGCGCTTCAAGTTACACAAAAGCTATGCGACTCTGGTTTGAGGATATTAGAAATATGTATTCCACGAAATAAAAGTGCATAGTACTAACCCTTCTTTTTCGGCCAGTTTGGACAACACCCTAGCGGCAGCAGAGTAGTTCTTGGTTTTCTCGTAGTATCTCCACAACAAATCAAGAATCTTCTGCTCGTTTGGATGCTGTGGAGTTAGCGACACAAACTTGATTAGGACTGCGTGGGTTACTGGGTGAATATCAAGGCAATGTAGGCTACACATACCTGATTTGCTGCAGATTGTTTCAGATACGTCTCTAAATACGAAGACTTGATCTGAAATAAAACAACGAAAGGAATCCCTGTAGGTCACTGGTAGAACATTAGATTAGCTTCTGCAACGTCATTCACTCCACTTCTATCATGGACTCGGTTATTTTATCGTTTACTAGGAAGCTGACAGTGTGCACGATAACCCCACCGCCTCTCCATCATTGCACCATACCCCCCCCCCACCATACCCCTCCCCCATCACTGCACCATAATTCCCACCCCCTCCCCCATCAGTACACCATAACCCCACCCCCTCCCCCCTCAGTACATCATGATCCTCGATGAGTAAGTCAAAGAGAATTCACCTCTAGTTAATGGGAAGTACTAGCATTAACCACTGCTATTAGTAATGCCCATTATTTCCATAGAATAAGAATAAAACAAGCAATAGATTCGTACCTCGAGGAGTCTCTCAGTCAGAGCATTGTCAATCAGCCACTGATACAAGCAAAGATGCCATAACTCATCTGATGATGACAGGGATAAAGAAAGAGTGTGTTCCAACTAGAGAAATGAAAATAATGGAAGATTTTTTGGTCAATAAAAACAAATAGCATGCATAAATAAGAAGTACTGTTGTTGCTCTTTCAGGATATCAAGCCTACTTGCTGCTTCACTTTAACTCTGGTCTGTCTACACCCTACTCGCGGTTGTTTTTTCCCCTCTGTAGGGCTGAGCAGCAAGTGGGGGAGACCTAAAGTCAGAATGGAGGGCAGAAAGAGATTTCTGCCAGCAAGGTAGCTGCACACAGGCTAGGAAGCTTTAAGTCTGGTTTTTCTGTTGCTCTTACATATCTATCAGCATCTTCTGGTGTGAGTTCATTGGGGTCTGGTGCTGGTGGTGGACCTGGCCGTGACGGCAGACTAGGAGACTGGTGTGGGGATAGGCGAACAGCCAACAGACGCTGGAAGCAATCTGTTAGACACTTGTAGCAGTATTTCCTGAACAAACACAGATATTATTACATAAAAACGGACAGTCAGATTTCTTAGGAATAGCAAACACAGCGCATTGTTGTCTAGCTTGGGTACCAACATCTTTTATTTTCAATGCCTTAAATGGTATTTGTACCCAAGCTAGACCACAATGCATCATATCTATCAAACTCAGAAAATACCCATGCTATAAGGATATTTTTTTTACCTTGCTATCATGGCTTCTTGTCCCTGGACATCTCCTGGTGCTTCACTATTCCTGTAGAAGTGTAGTGCTAAGCCTTGTGGGTCTTTCTTCAAAGCAGCATAAAGACACAATTCTACTACACCCTCGAAGAAATGGACTAGAATGGAAAAAGATGATGATGATTATCATGAATGCATGATAGCTTGATGATGATGATGAAGATGGTGATGATGATGATAATGGTGTTAATGCCATAAAGATGGTGATGATTATGGTGTTAATGCTGTTGGTGATGGTGATGGTGATGGTGATGGTGACACTGGTCATAATCCAATCAATAACAGTTTCTTTACCTGATTCAAATATGGAACAGATAAGTTCCAAATTGACTTGGTGAGTGACTTGTCGATAACACTACAAAAACCGTTTAAAATTATCAGAAAACATTCGAAACTAAGAACACAAGTAACAATCATCTTAGTAACATGTTCCTTAACGACAGCTGATGATATATGCCATAGATACACACACCCACCTGTAATGCTTCCTTTAGGAGTCTAGATTGTTCTGATTTATTTGTAGTTTTCTTTGCTAAGGTTAAAAGTTCACCAGCCTGGAATAACAGTTTCTCCATGAATATTCATTTTATGATTGGATGTCATAAGATGATTTGTATAATAACATTTAATACAACAGTAACTACATTATGCAGCAACTGCACATCAACGACTGTAACATCATTTGCTTGTGCTAGCTCAATGGCAGATCCAGGGGGGGAAAGGGGGGCTGAAGCCCCCCTTCAGCAGAAAAAAACAATGCTTTTTTATATTGTTTTCTGTTGTGTTGACGGAAGAAACTCAATTAGCCCCCCCCCCCTAAACTCAATTAGCCCCCCCTAAAACTTTTTCTGGGTCCGCCCTTGTAGCTACATATACAAGACAGCACCTGTTTACCTTTGTGCATATAGCATCAGAATCACTGTACAAACTAGGACTGATCTCTCGAAGTCTCTCACTGATTGCATCTGTTGAGCTACTATCATCCAGGAAACAGTTCATCAGTGATGATATAAGACCACTGCAAACCTGTCAATGATAATAATATAATGATAATCATTATCATCATCATCATCAGTCATCAACACTACCATTATTATCATCATCACTACCTCCACTGTCATCATCATCATCATCACTACCAACATCATCATCACCAACAACTCCACTGTCATCATCATCATCATTATCATAATCATCATAATCATCGACAGCATCATCAGCACCACTACCATTGTCATCATCTTCATCATCATCTCCATCATTTTCATCAACCTAAAAATCATCTTCATCATTACCATTGTCAACAGTTACAAACACTAGCTACAAACACTAGCGCACAGAAATCCACCCTACCTCTTGTCCAGCAGTGACCAGGTCTCTGAACCTCAAGCGTCTTAATCTATCTCTTGGTGCCTTCAACAAAAAAATGACAAGATTCTAGCATCAGTATAAATAGACCAGGATCCTATTCTATTAATAATACACAATACTCACAGTATCCATGCGAGATGTAACGGCAGAGATATCATGCTCACATAACAGTTGCCACAACCCAACTGCTTCACAGCTTCTATCAACCAGATTCTTCAAGTTAGACAGTGCTTTTCTCTCAGCAACAAACGATTCTGTTGACATTAAAGACAAGTAATGTAATTATATGATAACAACTATTATACAAACTACACCTGGTGAGATTACTGATGATTTTGATCAGAATTCTTTAGCATAGCATCTTACAATTTTATCATTTTCCTCGCATATCGAATCCCCCCCCCCAAAAACACTATATACACATTTCAAAACGTTTTGAAAAAAATTAGCAGTTTGTTGTACCTTGGTGAGACTGTTGGAGAAGGGACTGATCTCCCATTATAGACATGTGTGGAAAACTGCAAAGAAAAGAAAATCTCATCAGAGACATTCAAAGAAAAGAATATTAAATAACAATGTATACATAAAACAGGCTAATAGACTTATCCCGAATTTGCTTGACTGGTCACAAAACAATGGTTTCAAGTCGAGGTTGAACTTGATGAATAAAAGAATCAAGTTCAATCTTGACTTCAAACCATTGTTTCGTGGTCAGTCAAGCGAATTCGGGATAGGTCTATTCCCCTTGAACCATTAGAAAACAAGAGATCCCTGACCTGCTGTCTACGTATGGTGCAACAAACTGAAGGTTGTTTTCCATCCAACATTGTAGCTCCTTCATCTTGTCTAAAAACCAAGCAAGCTGCTCACAAGTGAAACGACTCTTGAAGATAACTGGAGGCTAAGAGAAAAAAGATTAGCCATTACAATACGAATGGAGTACCTCTGGGGTCCCAGGCTTAATTCCTTGATTCAGCATCACATAAGTAGAGTTCTCCCTTGATTCAAGGTTGTTTTCTGATTTTCCTCCCTCAGAAAACCTAACATGCCAAAGCTCTAATTCAATCCGTGTGTTAGCTGTTCTGTGAGTTTGATAAGCCCAGAGGTTGTTTCAAGGTGCAGTAAAATTCTATGAAGTTGACCTGTTGAAGACAATAATCCCAGCTTGTGGAATGAATCCACTGTTAATTCCCATTACTATTCATTACTTATTAAGCTGCCGCATACCTTGGTATTCCCAGATGTAGGCTGGGTAGCAAATTCTTCATAAACAAGCTTACCATCCCACAATGTTCTATAATACAAAATAAACAAGTCAATACTGAGGTAGATAAAACAAAAGAGTTCAAAAGCCCCATCACTGGAGTGCTCAAGTATTCCAGGGGGTCAATGATGTACCTCAAACCCAGGGCTCTCTTCCCAATATGTGACCTAAAGAACCTACCCAAGTATCCTAGCAATGTAAAGGCATATCCCATCATGCTTAGCAGACTTGTTGAAATCAGGTTGAAACACGGCACCTCCCGTCATTCCTGGATGAGGAGTTGATGTTGAATAGCTCTGTCCAAATGGCTGCGTACTACAACATAAATGAGCATTATTTATTGTCAAGATACCTACCTAATGTACAGGATATTTGTTGGATCACTGCTTGGTGTGTTTGACTAGAATTAACACCAGTCTTCAATGAACAGGGAATCAAGGGTTGTGTAGTGGTAATACACTAGCCCTCCAACCTCTCTGGTCAATTCCTTGACTCTGCATCACATCTGAGTAGAGTTCAATAGGTTTTATTCCTCCGGTTCTCCATTTTCCTACTTTCGCAAAACCCAACACACTAAACTTCAAGTCTATCTGTGAGTTAGCTGTGCACTGACTTTGCTCAGCCCAGAAGATGTTCCAGGAATCAATAAGATAGAAGGTAACTAACACAAGATAATCAATATCCCTGCTTACCCATTTTGTCCTTGTCTAGTCGCTGGTGTCCCCAGGTAACTACCAGCATGTACCCCCCCTGACAAGGGACTACCCATATTGAAACTGGGATCTACTCCACCATCTGTTGCCATGGCTCCTGTTATTGAGTGTTGAGATTCACCACCATACTTAAAGAATGCCCTTGTCGCCCACTCTGATACCTTGAGGAGTAAAAACATCAAAAACATGATGAAAAAAGTTTTACTTTTCTTACCTTACCAATAATAATCAAAACCAAAACTTTTTTATAAAAATCTTTCTCCCCCTCAACTTTATATACCTTATTATTTCAAGATTTTCAAGTTTTTTTGTCAGCTAGCAGAACCTTCCCTAAGGAACCTTTGGCTGAATTGATTTATTTCTGTGGCGATGTATGAACAATTGACTGTTTGATACAAAAAGCCGATTGGATATATACTAAAGAATGTTCATAAATATCTGTCTACTTTTAGTAATTTTGTACTGATTTTCTGCATTTACCTGTTGGTTAGTTGACTGTGTCGAGCAAGCAAGTACTAGACAAATAGCACATGCTTGATTTTCCTAAACAAGAAAACATCATTAGATCCCTGTCAAAAGAAATATTTTCACCCCCTCAGGGCTTGAAATAATCACCAACCAGTTGCCATGTCATGATCACAGGCTAAATTAGTTTTATCTCAGTCATCCCTCATTTCTGGCTCAACTTTACTGGTCAAAATGAACAGCAAGGCAAAGATTTGGTAGGACAGGTCCCAGTTCTGACCAGACATTGCCTGATATCTGGCTACTACTTTAAGCCCTGCTGCTAAGTGAAGTGTAATTTTACCTTGTGAAGCTTGAAAAATGCTTGAACTGCTTCAGAATCAAATCCTTGAGAAGAAATGAGAAGCTGCTGGAGCTGTTCTACCGGCCGATAACTGGACATCAAGTAACTTCCCTGCAAGAACAACAACCAATACCAATGAACCACATCCTAAATAGACCATAT
>NW_022261453.1:16743-65646 GCF_009602425.1 Actinia tenebrosa | reverse complement strand
TACGCGGCCAGAGTCAAAGAAATGCCTATTTTCGCACTTTTGACCGCTCGAAAAAAATAGAAAGAAGGGTCAGAATCAAAAAATTCTTTCGACACGTTTCTTAGAATAGCTTATATTTGGATATAAAAAAGTAAAAAAAAAAGGGTGATAGGCACTTTAAGCTTACATCTTTTCATGATTATTATTTTGCTTGAATACAGTCGTCAAATTTTTCCTGTACCTTTTTATGTCTATATTCCAACTTTGTTATGAATATAATAGTGGCTACCTCTTGCTAGTAATCAATGCAAATATTTATAGTATCAATTGTTGTTTCGTATGAATTTTAATTCATTCCAAAACTGGTGAAAATGTTCAAACTTATTGTCATTTATGATTAATGACAGGTATTTTGAGGATATGGTAATCATACCAGGAGAAAAATCTGACGAACTGAATGTTGAACTTTTTCATTAGGTATTTTATTAACAGGGCATCCTTCCTACTGAGATATGAATGTGAACAGCCCTTTATGTAAATAATTAGTTCTAATATCAATATATATTTTTGTTATTTTACTTTTAAAATTTTTATTTATAGTATTATTGATATATAAAACTATTTAAAATATTTCAAGTACTAACGGATTATTTGAACAATATGGATAGATAGAGTAAACACTAAAAAATAATCCTAAAAAAATTTTGATGAGACTAATTATACGATTTGATAATTTCAGATGTGTTATATGTATGACAGACTTCATGGTTGGCGATCCAATCAGATTCCTTCCCTGTATGCATATATATCATAAAGAATGTATCGACGACTGGCTTGTTAGGTCATTTACTTGTCCTTCTTGTATGGAACCCGTAGAAGCTGCACTTTTATCAACCTATGAAACACCCGAGTGATTTTGAATTGTAATGAGTAAATATTGAAGAATATTCTGCATGTTTTAGAAACCATCTTTTATAATCTCGATTCTGCATGTATGTTATGCTAAAAATCTCACACCAATTCAAACAAGGTGCAATAATGCCACAGGTTAAGTGCCAATCATGTTTTATAAAATGCAGTACTTTGAGGTATATTCAACTTGGTCGGCATGTAGGTGTTGAGCATATCCCATTGGGCTATAATTAGACTATCACACCTCAAAAGGGGTCCAAATGGTTTAAACAAATTGATTGAGAGATTATTCTTTTAACAAAGCTTGACATGGGATTTCATCAACAATTTCTGATGTTACTTATTA
The DNA here is from genome assembly GCF_009602425.1 of Actinia tenebrosa. The sequence goes on along the minus strand of NW_022261453.1, from coordinate 64,409 downwards.
AATATACTAGCTATATCAATATCTAAGACATTTAAAGGTCATATTAAAATGGCCCAAATAGTTACTTTATAATACAGGTTTTTGGTACAATTAATGACTATTAATTGTGTGAGAAAAAAGAGAAAAAAGAGAAAAAAGAATATATGACAACCATTAATTAGCTTATTTATACCCTTGTTACTATGGTAACTATTATGTTGTGTCTGGTAAAACGTTTTTGTTTTTTTATATTCAAACAGTATCTATGGATACCACCTATACCTAGTATTTTATATAAAATGTGACAGGTATGGCTTACATGTTACGATAATATTTAATCCATGCCGTGCTTGTCAGTGCTTAGAGGAAAGGCTTGACTACACAATGCAACCTCATCAACTTACCTTAAACATTGTCTGTAATGTTGCCTACATTGACATCGCCTGCTTTGGGAAAATCACACTGTGTCCACCCAAAACATCACCAGTGATATCACAAAAATAGAACTCATTTCTAATTCTGCCACGTAGGCATCCCAACATTGCACAACAGTTGCACTTGTGGACACAGTGCGATTTCCCTGTTGCAGGCAATTATGCACAGGCAATGTTGCATTGTGTGTCTAAGCCTTTGTAGCACAGTGTTTGTAAGATATGACTGAAGTTGAATGAGAAGCTAGGCGAGTGATTTTCTGCCCAAATTCAGCATTGTGATTGAGAAAAAGGCAAAAAAACCCAAATCAAGTGTCTTTTTGCTCACAAACAGCAAAGTGAGAGAGAAAATGTCAAAATAATTATTAAAAATTCCTTTCTTGATCCCCATAATATATGTCAAATAATTTGACAAGGTAATTTCCGTTAAGATAAGATAAGAATCTTCGTTGTTAATATAATTCTGAAGTTTTGTTGTAAAGCTGTAAAGCTATCAAAAAAAGTAGATGTTCTAGGGGTGCTACAGATGACTTAAAATTCCTTTGAGATATAAATAACAATGAAGGCCACCATGTTGGTTGATCGAACAAGAGAAGCTATAATGAGGTATGCTTCGATATAGTCAACCAACATGGTGGCTATGATGTAACACGCATCCCAACAATAGAAATAATTAGTTTACTGCAAGTAATTGTTAAGTAAACTAAGAAAATGTACATAACAGTTTGTTTTTAGTTATTAATTAATTTGTAAATAAAATAAAATGTTGAACACTCAAAAGGTTTAAGTGTCATCCACATGAAGAAAGTTGAATGAAGGACTTTAGAATTATCAATGGATGACAAGAAAAAAAGAAATAGGTGTATTGAGATGGGAATAAAGAAATTAAAACGACTTTGGAAAAATAAATAGAGGGAAAAGTGGCAGAGGAAAAATGAAAGCAAAGTGTTTCTGTGAAAATGAGGCATCTGGATTAAGGTAAAAAAAAGAGAATGTTGAAAAAAAAAATGACAAAAAAGAACGGTTCAGTGATCAAGAGGAAGTGGAACCAAGAGATTTTTGGTCAATAAGAGAGGAAGGAAGGGAAAAACAAATGGAAGTAAAATTAGGAAGATCAAAATAGTTCGTTCAAGACTAAGCCAGGCGTGATCCCACTTCAAGATCATCAATAGTCTTGTACAGTCTTGAAGGATATCAAAGGTTTGCATCCATGGCGTCTAGGTACTTGTGATGAATCAACTTAGGAACAAGACCATGTCTGTAAAACAACACGAATACTTTAATAGCATTAACCATACATTTAGGGACGGCGGAGCAAATTTTAAAGTGGGGTTTTGGGGGAGGGGGTGGGGGTAGGATCTTCCGTTTTAGCACATCTTAAAGTATGGGGCTAGAATCTGTTTCTTTTACGGAACTCAAACTAAGACAAAATAATATATTATTAATTAATTCAGGTGTTTATACCAAGTAGGGGACCAAGTGTCCTATTGCATTCTTTGCCTCCTTTTGGGCAAATCTTTAAATAAATAGATAAAGATAATAAATAATCGTGACAAAATGCGGGGCCTAAAGCTACCGCCCCAATTTCCCTGGTTCTGCCGTCCCAATCAATCACATTATGGCTTTTATCGGATTAACATCAGCTTATTTTAACAGGGTCTTTCGTACGTGTTTTTTTTTATCGGGTTCAGGGGATTATTCACCGGTAGTACCTTTTTAGTCTCTAGAAGAACAAATTGACGGAAATACATAATAGAATTTTCTAGAAGTGAGTTTATAGTCAAACAGTTGTTAATGACATGCAAGATAGAGCTCTATATAGTGTGATAAATAAATGCAAACTGTAATACTGTCAAGAGAGTATCTTCGTGAAAGATATATTGAGAAATCCTTGAGGCGCACGCTGTTGTTTTATGAAATCGGTGAAAAGAAACGAATATAAACATCCGCAGGTTCAAAGAAAGCGCATGTGGTCGTATTGAAAGCTACGTGCTTTCGTATGTAAATAAGCTTTCATCCGAAGGCAATAAAGGGGATTGAACGTGCGCGCACTTCGATGCCATCACAACGACTCATAAATACTAAATCGCAGTAAAAACATATTCGAGAGGACAGTGTGCGAGAGCATTCAAATAACAAGTGCGCTGTTATTATACGTGTACAGCGAGGACTTTGTATTCTTATACGTTATATCGCAGCTTTCTCTATTCCAAACCTCTAACAAAGTGATAATACTCAAGGTAATGACACGAGATCTGAAATGCGAAAAAGCGTCCAAAATAAATAGCCCTTATTAACCCATTGCGAGGTTCGTACCGTAAATTATGGACCGCAAATTGACCAATCATGGTGCGTGATTACTGACATAGTAGAATTACAGAAAGAGGATGATTACAAACCTGATAGGTAAGAGAAGAATAAGAAGTACAGGAAAAATCATCTTTATGTAAGATAAAGAACCAATGAACCCAAAGGCACAGAGTACAAACAGCTGAAGGAATTGTATAATGGTATACAAGTGGATCTTACGCTGGGGGACGCGACGGATGTAGTGATTGGGAGGATAGGCACACTATAAGGACGAAAAAAACCAACAATCATCAAAAATCGAAGAAGGCTACGAAGACTATAACCAGAAATATCTACTGTGATGTTGGAGCTTCTTCTATTGCAGGATCAACTAGTAGATAAGAGCCGTTTCCCGATAATTATCATATACATAAGCCAAGATCCCCATCCCCCTCAGGCATCTGGCCCTGGCCCATTCTCCTCTTCCACATACCAGGCGGTTCCTGAGGAATAATGTCTATATACCTGTTCCGTTACGAGTAGTAAGAATCTCTCGAACATCTGGCTGTTAAACAATGGTGTGATGGCCACAAACAGGAAGAGGCCATCGAGAACAGATGATGGGATGTAGTTAAGGGGTGTGGGTAACATGAATAAAGACAGACCAACCATGATGTGAGATATCAGTAGTGATAGACGATTCTCCCGTACCTTGACGATCCTGCGTATGAAAAACATGAATGGATGGGTGCGTGGATTAAGAAATGAAAGAATGGGACAAGAATCTGATAAGTAGAGATGGATGGATGGATGGATGGATGGATGGATGGATGCATGCATGCATGCATGCATGCATGGATGGATGAATAGAAGAAGGAGGGAGGGAGGAAGGAAGAAAGGAAGAAAGAAGGAAACAACTCATGGATGGGTTATGGGGTTGATGGATAGATGAAAAAAAATGAATTGAATATTGAATGGAAGGACGAAATCCATGCATGATTGCGTTTCAATGTTCAACTGACTGAATGTAACTGAAAGAAAGCAAGCCATAGCGTCATTCATGAAAGAAAACTCACAGCTCATGAACGTGACCTTGATCAACCCTCTCCTCGACATCAGCCAACGCCCTGACGTGCAGGGGTGAGTGAGGTAAAGCAGCATGTACCCATGGCAAACCAAACAAGGACAGTACACCGTTGAGGATTCCAATAACCAACAGGTCTAGATGGTATGCTGTACCTTTCTTTAACCTTGTAACCACAAATAATGTTAATAATAATAAAACAAATAATAATAAATATGCTATTAACGATCTACCTTAAAATTCATTATCGTTGAAAGTGAAAACTGCGAACCCAAATGCCAACATTTCTCATTGCAAATGTAGTGATGTTATGAGAACCCTTCACTCCCCTTCCCCTCCCCTCCCCCTCCCCCATGTGGCAAAGGCTTTAATTTCTTGTTCCAGTGCTTCTAGGTCATAGGTTGACCGTGAAGCACTAGATCGAGAGAGCCTCTGAAACCAGCGTGTGAAAAACATGACATCCCTTGAGATAAAAATATAAACAATGAAACAACCGCCATGTCGGTTGATGTCAACAAGAGAAGCTAATGACTAACATGGCGGCTACGACGTAAAATGTAAAATGTACCCCAAGAATAGTAGCCTTACCGGTTACTGGGATTATTTACAATAGCACTGACGATATTTTGTGCCATGAAGAATAGGAATGATAGACAGAATCCCAGGCCACAAGAACCAAGCACGGCTCCATTAGAAAGAGAAGAGAATGAGGAGAATTTGATTTTAATGGTACTCTTGTAATCCACCTTGTGCGCTAGAAAACAAAAAAGAAATGAAGTCAGTCACGCAGGAAAGTCATGGTACCAATCACGCAATCTCTGATTACCGGGTCAAGGCACGGCACGGTACGGTACGCCCACTTTCTCCCAAAGCAAGTTAGTACACGGCCTTTTTTTAAATAAAGTGAATTGACTCACTTTGAATGTCTTTAAAGACAAAAGATCCAATGAAGGAGAAGAGTACAACAGAGACTGGCAGAGCGTAGTCAGCAAGAGCTTCTCTCTTGTCAGCATCCAGGAAAGGGCTGAAAAAAACAAAAAGGTTTTAAGAGATGAACTGATCCTTGAAGAACAGCCGAGAACATCTTAATAGTCGCCTCCGTCCGTCCGTTCGTTCGTTCGTTCTCGTTCACTCACCCCTCCAATCATTAAAAGCAATCAATTCGCAACAAGCAATGCTGTCAATAGCAACCATTCTTGATAAATAAAATAAAATACGTCAGGCGTCTTAGTGTCTTACCTTTTTCTGCAGTTGTAAAGAGTGACACCAAGCAACACGGTTCCGAAGCTGAGCAGAAGGTACAGGACACCACCTTCACGGGAACAGAAACACTGCTCGCTGTTAAACGAGGTACACGTTGACGAATCGTGTGTTGATGTGTTTGACTGCTTACACAAGCTACAAGTACTGTAAGGCAGGCCCACACAGTTGGGTTTATTGTATTCTGGTAAGAAACATTCAAATATAACGATCAGTATTAAAAATTTCCATACAGGAAAAAAGGAAAATGCAGTCGGCTAAGGAAACGTTCAACAACCTTTAAATAAAAAATCAAATCACTCAGTCACTCAAGCATCCATGTAATCCAGGTTTTTTACCCACTCACTACTTTAAAGCAAGCCACTCGATCACACATACAAGCAACAGACCAAGCTTCAACCAACAACCAATCACTCAGTCATCCAAGCACCCATACTGCAGGTCCACCCGCCTCGTAGCCACCAATTAACTCAATGTTCATATTATGTTTGATGCACTCACCTTTGTGAATGCTACTCAGCGCAGCTACTGTGAACGCCACAGAGATAAACAAGGCAAATATCTCATTGGTCGACCTACAAGTGTAAAAAGCGCCAATCAACAATCAGCAGAATCAACCAATAGAACCATTGCATGTGACGTCAAAGCAACTTAATTTTAAAATATCTCATTGGTCGACCTACAAGTGTACAAAGAGCCAATCAACAATTAGCAGAATCAGCCGTTAGACCCCTTGCATATGACGTTAAAGCAACTTAATTTGGAGGACAAAACAAAAGAATTTCAATCTCCTGAGAATTGGAAACCTTTTGCTATGTCCTCCAAATTGAGCCTCATTGGCTGATGTAAACTGCTAGCTCAGTACTGTGTAATGGGACAGCGTTAACGAATACTGTTCCATATCGACATAACAAGAAAGCCCTTGGTTTTCTCTATGCCTTTTACCGATGGGGTTCCTGTGGATTTGGCGGGAAATTTCGCATCAAAACAAGTGCGCTCACCCCCTCTCTTCTCCCCTTCCACTGGAGACTGGAACTGATCTTAAGCGTACAAATGCTTTTAAAAATGTCTAATATGATAGAATTTTCAACAATACCTTGTTGACCATCTCATTAGGTTGGATACACCAAACAGTGAATAAATGATGAGAAAGAAAGCATTCCATAGACCAGTCATGGTGTACATCGCGAAGAAGTCCAGGTTGAAGTCGTCACAGATGCTGTGAATAACTGCAAATAAGAATGCTAGTCTTGGGATGTGATATGAAATGAGATGGAAAGGTGGGCTGAGAATGCACACGCAGACCTAAAGGATGGACAGACAGAAAGACAAAGAGCATATAAACAGACACACAGGATAGACAGTCAGACAGACCACGTGGACAGACAGACACATAGATAGACAGTCAGACACACCTCAATGACAGACAGACACACAATTGCATATACATCGCATTGACAGAAAAACAGACAGAAGATAGATAAACAGACAGAAAGACAGACACCCCATGGACAGGCCGACTCACAAAAGACATGATGTTTGCCTACGGACGGACAGACGGACCGACGAACCGACGGACCTACGGACGGACGGACGGAGAGACAGGCTTTAGGCACATAATGCAATATTATCTACAAACCTTTGACGTACAAAGCAAGCGGGGCAGTAGTGAGTAGTACAATCATTGGTTGACCAGCAAACAGAGAGAACACTATCCCTCCACATGACTGGGATATGATAACCTTCTCTATACCTAGAAAAACAACCATGACAAAGATGAACGCCCAACATCCCATTACCTGACTACAGATACCCTAAAACATATCTGGGAAGGCATTCATGGCTTTGGGGGAGGCTGGGAGGCAGAACTCCCTTTATTATATTTATTCAATTAAATCTCTGAGTAGTGGCGTAGCAAAGGGGGCGGGGCGGGGCAGCCCCCCAATAGGTAAACTGAAGCCGTGAATATGGCGGGAAACTCTAAAGATGAAACGCGTGCGCGTGTGTTTTGGCGGGAAGATGGTACATTGCCCCCCTACTCCTATGGACGAGACCTCACTTGTGTCCCCTGTCTGTAAGTTAGCCATGCCCTGACTTAGATCAGCCCAGAGGTTGTTTCAGGGTTCAATCTGTGAGTTAGCCATGCCCTGACTTAGATCAGCCCAGAGGTTGTTNACTTAGATCAGCCCAGAGGTTGTTTCAGGGTTCAATCTGTGAGTTAGCCATGCCCTGACTTAGATCAGCCCAGAGGTTGTTTCAGGGTTTGATCTGTGACTTTAGCCGTGCCTCCAGAGGTCGTTTCAGGATTCAATAGAAATCAAAAGTAGGAAATGGTAATGCGTTACCTATTTTGCCATTGGTATTCTTGCTGTTCAAAACCCCGAAGGCAATGGATGGCAGAAGGCAAGCGAAGTATAGAAACATAACAGTAGCTGCTAGTTTCTGTATGGTACGATGTCCTATTACACCTGGAATACGAAACAAAATCCTGATAATTTCTATATCTATTGGTACGACGGTACATGACTATATCAAAGGTACTAAAGAATCTTATTCCCATGAGGTTTGTAATGGGAAAACATTACGCCCAAAGCCGTGGAAAAACTCACCATCGATGAAGTCTGAAGTATAGTGCGGCCATCTTCTCTTTAAATCTTCTTTTATTCCTCGACCAAATGCTATAAGACTGTATTTCTTTGAACCTTTGGTCAGGTCCCCTTGTTGATCAAAGGATGACGTTACTTTGAGTACGGATCCTGAACGCGTTCGTTCTTGGTCCTTCTTGTGCTGCTCTGCTTCCATTGCCTTTTTGTATTCACGGATAACTTTCTGGAGTAACAAAGAAAGATTCATCCATAAAACGAACACGAAAGTCAGGGCCGGGGAGGCCCTGACTTCATTATTAGGAAAATTACTCTATCCATATAATATTAATACTTGGTCAAAGATAGCTTTACCAAGAATTCCTCCTCGTTGTCCGCCTCCAAGAGCTGCTGCCTAAACTCTATGTTTGACAGAAGAGTTGCAAAGGTTCGTCCTGTCTCGAGGGAACTTTTTGTCCTTTTCTAAACACCAGAGATATATTTAATTCAAAAACTCATTACTGACCATTTTGATAAATATCAGATATTATCAATGTATTAGTAATGACTTAAAGAAGTCTTACTGTTTTTCTAGGTGATAATACGAGAACCACCAAATGTGTGCCCTGGAGGGTCCTTCCAAGATTCGTAGCATGTCGTAATCTAGCGATGGCCACATTACTGTGATGAACCGACGATACCTCAGCCCTAAGAATAAATAAATAAAAAATAATCCATTTCTATAGAGAGAATGGATAAAAATTATGATTTCAAATGCCTTCCGATGTGAACAAATAGGAATGCAGCAAATATCCCACCATCCAATTACAATGCGAGTGAAGCGAGTGTCAATAGACATGGTACTGCATATGGGCTTTGCCACCTATGCTCGTATTCTCATTGCCCTGTCAAAAATCAATAAATGCTTACATAGCTACAAGCCATCCTTGCGTTTCTTCCCAGCCACTTCCTTCAGATTTCTCAGTCCCCTGGATCACATGTGACAGACGATGAACTGATAAAATACGAAAATGTCGGTCACAGTTTAGACTGGATGATCAAGGCCATGAGGAAGTTTGAAGATTTACACCCCTTTATAATAGTATAGTAAAACGTTTTGTCTAAAGCCCAAATTTACCAACTTTGATAAAGAATTAACTAAGATTTGTTTAGAAAATCTTAAGTTTTGGCATAAAAACACATTTTTAGGGCACACATACACACGAGGGAGAAACTGATAAAGAAAAAGGGAAAATAGGCAAAAGGTATTGAAATACGTACTAGAGTCCTTTGAAAAGAAGGCATTTTTGGCTTTTTTTAAACTAATGCTGCAGCCACGAAGCTTTGATATCAGCTTCTCCATCATAATATCCATAATTTCTTCTAGTGCTGTCACGCATACATTCAGTAGAATGGTTGGGTTTGCAAGAAATCTTTCTATATCTCGAAGAGCTCTGACTTCAGTGCAGAAATCTTTCATTTCGATTCTCTGAACATTAAAGGTACAAATGATAAATTGACAAATGAATTTTGGTAGTTTGAATGTTATTATTAATAAACACAAAATGCAGGTCTATCAAACCGTGTGCTTGGTGTAAACCAGACAAGACTTCGTTTCGTCTTCTTCATAGACATCTATGAAAAAAAGCGGGAGTCTTTCTTTTCTTACTTACAGTCACCCAAGAGAAGCTTTATTCTCTAATAATACCCAGTCTCAGAATAACTATATCTTTAACTCTTTATTATTACACCTCTCACTAAATCTTAATAATAAAAAGGTTAGCTATTTTTTTCATCATAATCTTAAAACAGGAGGGTTTTTTCCAGAGTTTATTTTAGTTTACCTTGGTCCTCTGTCGCTATGTCCTCCATGTCTATCACATCAGCTGAAGAACTTTGATCTACCGATAATTGCATACTGATTATCTGGGACAAAGCTACCAAGATTATGATTTTTTTTTCAAAAAGTCTACTTTTCTAAGAAAGTTTAACCAGAAAATCACCAAGAAATCGCCTTCGCTACTAGTCTTTCTCCGATGCACTACCACAGGGTACCCAAAATGTAGACATTCCCACATACTTTTAGTTGGCAATGCACCTGAACTGTTTGCTAGCCTCTATTTTTGTGCAAACATTTGACCAAGGCCCTATGCCGAATCAAGATGAGTTATTTTTAAGACATCTTTGAGAAATAGCCCATACATAATTTGTTGGTAGAGTGCATGCACTAAAACCGTGAACATTAAATAGTACTAATTAGTACTATTTCATACAGAATCCTTTGTTTTCTGTTGTTTAATTATCACTATTTAGTGCTAAAAAATTTGTATTTGTTTCACRGATTTAGTGTGAGCACTCTAGTTCGAGTGTTTGGATCATATCTGGTCACCTCTGTAAACCTTTTTTCTCCTCTATTTCAAGTCAATTTATAACTAAATCTACATGGGTTAGATTAAAGTGGAATCAAGTGTGCGAATAATACTGGAATCAACAGACCCTTTGTATGCTGTTCACACACTAACCTAAATTTCCAAGCTCCTACTAGGAGTTTGATAGAGTGCAAACAATATAACCGTGAAACTTTAGTAATACTAAATGGCACACTTTCATACAAATTCCATTGTCTTCTATTGTTTAATTAGCACTATTTTGTACTCTTTAGTAATTAGTGTTTCACAGATTAATTGCTTGCACTCTAATGTACATAATACCCAAACTACTTGGAGCAATTATTCTACAAAGACAACATCTATCCAGTGTAAACCTTTTAATATCTTTTGGTGTTAATTTCAGCATGTTTTATTCCTTGATTAAAATTAAACAGTCTGATAAATAATGCATCCCATCTAATTTATCATACAATCTCTTAACGTCACAAAAAGAATTCAAGGAAACTAATTTGTCACTGATTACCTCTCTTTTCATTTCTCATGTAAGACAAGATTAATATCAAATAGACTAGCGCACCGTATTTTAACACCTTTCCATTCCATACCACAAATTTAGCAATTTGGCATTGCAACTGGAAAGAATAGTTGTACAGATGACCCAAAATGTGTTGGACAATATACGCAACACTGTCTTACAAATGTCCAGTAAATTCCAACAATTTTATAAATTGATCGATAAGTAGAATTTGATTTAAGAACAAAGAACCAAGCTACCAAGCAATGGTTATCCTTTTCTATTGCCAGGCATTCCTATAGAATGCGACAACAGATTATGGATTATAAAAGGGGAATCGAAAGCAGGCATTTAATTTATATCTTGGAATCATCCATGCCTTACCCACATATAGCTTTATATGGGATGGTTTGAAATCTCTGATGCAATGGAGGTGGAATGTCCTGCGTACACCTGGTATGGTGTTTTCTCCTTTTTAACGGATGCACCACAAACTATATAGTCATTTTTAGAAAAACACCAAGTTTTCTTTTTATCACAGTGTAGGGAACTCTTCCTGATTAATTTCAAATTCAGTACTTCCTCCTTCACGGCTGCCACCACCAAATCCTCCACCTCCACCTCTGCCTCTTCCTCGGCCACTTCCTCTTCCACCTCCACGGCCTCTACCTCCACCTCCACGGCCACCACGACCACCTCTTCTTGGTTCTTGGTTCTTGGGGTCACCACTAGTGAAGTCAAAGTGAATTCCTGTGACTTTCTGCTTGACTCTTCCAGAGGTTTTAAGTTTTTCTTCATACATCAACTGAAATTAAAAAAAGAATTTGGTTTTCATTGATGCAAAGCTAAAGGATGTGATGTTTGTATAAATATTTCTACACTACCTGAGTTTGAGCATCCTCCTCTTCTTTTTGCAAGAGACGAGTATTCTTCCACTGTCCTTTCTTTTCACCTTCACCAGGTTTACGGACTTCATAGTTGATCTTAGCACGGAATTTTTCCTGAATCTCCTTCCATTCCTCAAGCGTCATTTCCTTGGCTTCATCTTTTTCGCCTTCTGTCTCTTCTACTTCTTCAGCCTGGCCTCTGTTACATCAAAACACAATAAAACAAAGTTTTAAAATTCCCTCAACAAGTTTACTTCATATTAGACAGATTGGAATGGCTTTAGGAGTATACTCCAAAAATAATCTAAATTTTCCTGATTTTGCTGATTTAAGGATGCTCATACATGTGCAGAAGGCCACATCCGCAGATTTTGAGATTCTGCATGATGAAAGTACATTACTCGAAGTAAAACGAGCAAATAAAAAGTGTGGGTCACTAACTTTTTTACCCTTTCTGGAGTAAAAATGCATGAACAATGCAAACATGAAAACTCTGTCTTAATAACTGTAGGCACAAGACATTACTTACTCCTTATCTTTGTTGTCATCAGGACTAGATTCTGCCCAATTATTTGATCTTTTCTCTTGATCCAAGGCCTCTTCCTCACTAAAAACACAATTCATCCACATCACTATTATCATCTTCATCAATTTTCACAATAATCAAATTGTTATTTCTTAATACTCTATACATTATAAGATTGCAAAGGGAATCCCAAATCATAAAAAGCAGTACAAGATAGATATAATTGCCTTTTCCAGTAATTCAAAGATTTATCTTTAGATTTTCTTTTCTTCTTTTAATATACTTGTCAAAGAGTTATGTTAGTTGCATCTTATTATTATGATGTTGAATTTTCATATTTAGAAAACCTCTATATTATATTGATACCCTGAAAAACATCTGGGTAGATCTTAGTCAGCACAGCTTATTTATTTAAGCTTACATATATGATGAATGAAAGCACAATAATCAAAGCAATAGCATTAGTGTACTTACTGGGTATCAGTTGCATTACCCCAGTTGTAAGATCCACCACCTTCTCTCTTTTCCTGGGGTTTGACAGAACTAAAATATTTTGACATCAATTTTAACATTTTATTCAATATTGATGTAAAGCAGATTTCATAAAAACAGAAATATTTAAAGGATGATAGAAATAATGAGATCTACCCACAATAGAATACACATGGGATAAATATAAGTCAGCTCAATTTGTCTAATAATAACTTGATCTTTTATCAGTTTAGAAATGTTTTTTATTATTATTAAAATTAACTTACTGTGTGTTTTATTTTTTATGCTAGGAATTTTAATATTAAATGAAAATTTTATGAGTTTTTATTAACGTAAGATTTTAGAGTGTAACTCAAAGGAAGTTAAGTGTTTAGAGTATATTATCGATTTATGATTGTGAATTAACTCCTGGAACAACAGAATGTCAAGCTTTAAGTTTGATTTTAGAAGTACTTGATTAAAACCAAAATTAACAAGTTAAATTTAAAATTAACTTGTATGTATCCAAGAGGAATAATAATCATTGGTAAAGAAACAGTTGTAGTTACAAATATGTAACATTATGAAGCCAAAAAAAAAAGGGTTTAATGCTCAAAATAATTATTTCATGTTAAAATAAGCATGTTTATATACAGTCAATGTCATTAACGTTGTCCACCGAAAATAGACATTTACACATTTACACTTTTAGACATTTAGACTACAAGAAATATCACGTGTTTCATTATGTATTCTTTGCCTGGTGTGCGTCAGCCCGAACTTTAAATGTAAAATTCAACTCATGAATCGAAAAATCCAGAATGCCCGACCATTTAGTGAGGATCTAAGATGGAGAATGGTATTTCAGCATTTGTTTTATGCAGGAACCTTTGAGGAAACATGAGATATTTCTTTTAGTCTAAATGTGTAAATGTGTAAATGTCTAAATATCTAAATGTCTTTTTTCGGTGGACAATGTTAATGACATTGACTGTATGTGGAATTTACTCCCTTAGATTTGAGAATTAAATTGAAAAATGAAGAGAATAATAATTTTGATGTGTTTAGAGTTTATATGGGTCATTGTTAAATGGTATATGGATATTATACATTACGTCACAGATAAGATGCAAGGTATCTATGATGTTAAAAGAGATAGTATCCACACCTTCTGGATGTTATTCTTGAACCCTCTTCTGGGCCTCTAAACCAGAACAAAAGAATAACTTCCATCATTACCGACTCTTTCTAGTCGATATCATTAGTACAGAACTTATTTATTTTTACAGGTGAAAGTTAATGCCTCATTTAGAATAGTTAGTCAACTGAAGAAGTAATGTTGTTTTTTAAGGATTTAGGTTTAAGGTTTGTTTCTTTAGATATGTTTTTATTTAAAAACAGTTGGTAAACAGTTACGTTATGAGAACCATGCATGCTTACAATTTGCATTCATTAATAAACATTTATGTATGTATCATCAGCAGAGCTCAGTGAGGTAAACATGGTTTAACAACGCGTTTTCGATTACTTACGTTCTATCACTACCACTTCTTCTTTCAAACTCTCGTTTTCTTCCTCGTCCTCTGTCAAATCCTCCTCTTCCTCTTCCGCCACCTCTTTCCCCTCTGCCAGAGACTCTGCCTCTTCCTCCAAATCCCATGCCTCCAGTACGTTCTTTATCATCCTTAGCAGGTGAGTCAGATTCAGGATGACCTCCTTCATTCTCTTTTCTACGGTTAAATCCCCCTTTACCACCTCTTGATGGAGGGATGTTTTCCCTGTCTTCACGGTTTGGCCCGTTAGTGAGCTTGGTGTTTTTCTCGTTTTCACGTTTCACGCCATCTTTGGCTGGTCGTCCGCCCTTCTTGTTGTCACGAGCTGCAAATAAAAACAAAAGCGTTGAACCTCTGCCTGGTGAACTCTGTTTAAAACACAACTGACGGAATCTTACGAGAAATTTTAACTACCATGGAACCAAATAAAAGGATTAACAACTCTTATTCGTACTTTTTAACCACGTTTTTACTTATTTGTACTGAGGATGACATATAATCCAAACATGGACGCGTGTTTATTGCTCGCATCAAGCTTCCCTCTGCTTAACACCGTACAAAAACGACAAATAGGTAATATTTAGAGGCAATATTACGAAAACAGCGCAGATTGTACCAGAGACGAGTATTTGTGTGTTTTGTTTTAGGTGTTTTAACGCCGGGGAAAAATTTCGCAACCTATGCAACCGCGTGGTCTTGTCTCACAACCGAGTCCTATCACTCAAATACTAATCGCTCTAAGCACAGTTATTACCCCTAAAATACCACTTATACACGAAAAACCCAAAGAAAATCGACTGCACTGCTCAGGAGAAGCTTAATTACGCCTTTAATTAATGCCTCGCATTTCGTGTAAAGGTATTTCTAGCACATCTGAGCGAGTGAAGTCATCTATGTCTATATGTACACCCTCACATTTTATCGTCATGATTTTAAAATGTACAAATATGCACACAAATAAAATATGAATTTAACAACAACATTGTACGACTTACCGTCCTTCCTCGTTTCTTCATTCACAGCCTCTTTCTCTTTCTTACTCTGCTGAGCTTTCCCATCCTTGACAGGCCGTACATCTTTCTTCTGCTTCTCCTTATCTTTCGCAGACTTTCCTTGGTCCACTACGGAATCCACGGGTTCTTCATCATCGGCCAAAAGCCCAAAGCGATTATTAACGCCTATACTATACTCTACTGCATCCATTTTGGATGGATGGCTTTAAAATGGAGGTGATATAGATAGATTTTACTCCACCGTTCAGCTCAGGCGATGGTCGTGCACTAGAGTACCTGTAGCGCGCGAAGCATCAACTTAATAGGCACGTTCACATACGGCATACCGCTCCTCCCTTCAACAGGGGCTTTATAGGTATGAATATATCAATATATAATGAACCAGTCCTAAAATACTCGTGTTGCTAACTTTCGAAAACAACCTCTATATTTTCTTTGAATCCTTTGAATTTAATAGCGAAATTCGCTTTTTCGAATTCCTTTTTCAGCGTTACATAACAAACTACCTACATGATCGTTTTGAATTGGGGTTTATGCTTAGGGAGGGTAGGGTGGGGATATCTTTACCCAATGGTAAAAAAAAGGCTTAATTTTTCTCTAACAAATTCTAACGAAAGTTAAAGAAAGAAATTTCAAATTCACCGCAATTTGCACTGTAATTTTTCATTAAAAAAACGGTAAATTTTTTTGGTAAGAAACGTTTGATGTGGTGATGTTAGTCTTCAATAGCAGGTACCACACTTAGAGCATTACAATTAATAGACATAACAGATGGTGAAGGTTGTGTATTTATGTCTCAAAGTTCGTCGTATCGATTATCTTAATATTGCTTGCTGAAAAAATCAACCATTATAAACAAATATTTAAGAGTTTATTTTAATACAATCTGTCAGCATTTTTCTAATATATACTATGAGTACAGTGAGGTGTTTATGGATTGAAAATGAGTAGTACAAATTAAGTGTCAGGACCAGCCTACATTTGAATCTAAAAACGATTGAAAATTTTACACGAAATTTTAAAAATTATTCTTTATAAAAAATCTGTATAAAAGGCTAAGATATTTATCTTATGATTTTCTTGCTAATGCTGATTTTTTGTTATCTAAAATATTTGTACAATACCAATTTTATGATCCAAACATAGCGTAGGGTGTGTTTTAAGTAACAATGCATATAAGAACGATAGCACTCAACGGCATGGAATGTAGAAAGGTGATAATTGTAGTATTGTTTAAACCAATCTTCTTATTGGTCGAAACACGAAAAATGGAGAAGTATATTTTTTGTGATATTTAACTACTAACAAACTCCCTTTTAGTGATAAATCTTCTGTACTTCAATACGACAGAAATTCTATGTGGGGAAAATGACAAATTTGAGGCTTTTTCTTTCTATTGTTTTTGGGTGTTGTGATTGGTTGAAAACCTCAAACTCAAAAGTAAACCTCTTAAGAAGCGACTTTTAGTTCATATTTTTTCACAAACATCTCTCCATAGGTTGATACATCCCCAGTAGAAAATCTCAAAATTCTGATGTGGGGCAAGCGATATGCCGCAGAACAATAGAAAGCGCTATCGTTCTTATTAGGAGCATTACTTAAATGTCTTATTCTCAGTCCCTCTCGGCCAGTTGGGATATTTCTCATGAGATTATTCGTGATTTTTTTCATTAATACAAAGTTCATTATTTATAAGTATGTCTTATTTAAATCTTATTTGGTCAATCATAATTTTAAAATTGAGAAATTATATTCAAATCAATCATATACATTATAAGATTATTTTCTAAACGAATTGGGGTTCTCGGTCTTCTTTCGTTGACTCATCGGGAAATTGCAGTCGAGGAGAACGTCGGGATTCTTTCGGAGATGTTCGTAAAGGGTATGAGTTTGTCGATGTTAGGTGCATTTTCTTACGGTCTTGTTCTTGGGGTTTTTCGGTCTGTAAGTCTGTATTTTCAAACGGAATATCAACTTTTCGACTCTTAAAGGCCGTTGGCTCCTTTGGTTTGTGAGTTTCTGTTTTTTCAAAAGCGTAGCTCTCGAGAGAAGAAACGGTTTTCTGTTCTCGAGATCTCCTAGATGTTCCTTTTTCATTGTTTTCAAATATTTGTTTTCGAGAGGAGATATTAATGTTTGCCAAGGGAGGTGACGGAGTTTTTCGAGCGCCGTCAGCTCTCTCTGGAGATTCGTATTGCTTGAGACGATCTTTTACCGACACGCGAGTAGGCTGGTTTCGTGTCTTTTCTACAGCTTTTCCATCAGCATCAACTGCCTTATATAGCCGTTTTCTTGCCACAGGTTGTGAGCTCTTCGGCGCAGCGTCTATCTCATCTTTGTTTTCAAAGCTTTTTTCAGAAACAGCTGTTTCTTGCTCCTGTGGTGCCGAAGCCGAGAAGGCTGGAATTGATTCTAACTCTTGACTTAAATCATCTTGCATCTCAATGGAAGGTGGTTGATATTCTAATATATTGTTCTCAGTATTCGGTTCGATTATCTCGTCCTGTTCTGTCATATACCATTCTTTCTCATCATTCGTTTCTTTTTCATTTTCCTGGAGCTCCTTATCTTCCAGGGGGGTGTCAGGAATGGGCGTTTCCTTGACAACACCTGACGATTGCKCCTCTTCTTTAATGGAGGTTTGGCTACCTGTCACTATCCTATCAGCATTCGCAATCAAAGGATCATAAACCACGTGCATTTCACGCAGAGCATCTGAGATTCCCGGACGTTTTTTGGTCCCTGAGGTTGGTTCAGCTGGCTGCTTGTTCGAATCTTTTGATTCAGATGTTTTAGAGCTAACGGCAAAGAAATTAAGTCGTGACATCATCCCAGGAAGATCAGAATTTCTTTTCAATAGCCCAAGATTGCTTGGTCGAGGACGATTGGAGTTTGGGACAGATATATCATCGACAGATTTCGTAAGCACCGTGTCAGTTTGAGAACTCATAAAGTTTTCCAACTTTTCTCGTTTGGTTGGTTCTGCCTCGGAGAGGTCTGGAAGTAGTTTATCATCTTGAGTGTCAGACCCAAAACTGGCAGACATCGAGTAGGCGGAGGAGTCTATTGATATCAATGACATCTCAGAAGTCGAGTTTGGAATGAAGTCACGTGATTCGCCTTGATTGACAGGAGATTCCTCCATCTGGCTGTCAACGTTCGATGTAAAACCATCTCGTCCCAGGCTTCCCCTTAAACTGTTTAACTCGTCGTCCGGTGTACGAGAGCCACTGGTACCTGATAAATTAAATAATAATAATCAATGATGTTCGCCATGTTGGATGACAGCACGCGGCAGTTACAGCTTGTCCTCCAGAAAAAATGTGATATACAAATGGGATTTGTGAAAGAGTATCAAGGAATTTAGCCCCATTTTGCCATCCAACCAAGATCACGTGATCAAATGCCAAGAGGAAACGAAATCCTTACCTTGAGTGCTATCGTCATAGCTGTCATCAACGTCTTTATCATCCTCTTCGTCTTGGTCTTCCTGTTCCGCAGTGGTACCCGGAAGTAAGAACTCAGGTAATGCATACTGTTGAGCTCTTTCGTTCTGAAAGAAAAAAACGTTTAAATAACGTCTTCATGTTAGTTCTCGAGCGAGTTTCTCGAGCAGAGTTTGTGAAGAGTGGGAAATCATGCGCAGAGTATTTGAGAGAGGCTTTTGTACGGTATCCCGTAACAATAAAAATTGGCTTTTTTGTCTTTTGACTCACCTCAGGTCTTTCATTTGGCCTTGAAAGTAAATCAAAGTATTCATTTCTCCTGTAAAGAATAAACGAATCAAGTGAGATCAATTTCGATGAATGTCAAGACCAAAAAAAATTAAGGTACATAAGTTTCTAAACTTTCCGGCATACTTGTAAAGTATGGCACCTTCAAATGGTATTCCATGCAGTAATGCTATTGGATGCTGGCGTGCACTCCTTGCTATTTGATTGGTTCAAAGACAAAAACCCTCTGAGTGTTGCGCATGCGCATTATACAAGCGCCTATTTTACTCGCAATCTCTTACCCAGAGCCTGCGTTTCTTCTGGCTTGCGGCAAAGAACGAGGAAAGGAATTAAGAAATTTCTTTCCCTCGTCCTTCGCCGCAGACTAGAAGAGATGCAGGCTCGTCGGCGAGATTGTTTTACTCGATAACACAGGGGTACCGCAGGCAAAAATACACCTTAATGTGATATACGTTACTTACGGGGACGATGCTGGAGGAGAGGTAACGTAGGCAGATCGTGGAACTGGAGTGATTTGAGAACCAAGTTTGCTGTGACACAAGAGAGAACAATACAAAATAAATAAAGGATGAAAACGAAAAGAAAGAAACAATGTTGGTGACATGAAGCCCGAGAAAAACGGCCACCATACCATTTCTTCTTTAGTTTCCATGGAAACCAAAAACGATAGTAAATCATTACCATAGCAACCACTGAGCCCGGCTTAGTTTATGTCAGTTTAGTGTAAGTCGAGTTAGATTGTTTAGTGTTGGTCAGTAGTATTAAGTTCTTTTTGAACTTTTATAGATTAGCGATTACTTACTTCCTACTGGCCTTCATTACGGGATCAACTGGTTTAACTGGTTCTTCTGGTTCAACCGGTAGAACCAGATTTTCACGTTGGGTTAGGTTATAATGACGAGGGGCATAAAAGCTGAACATGATACAATGATACATGAACAAGACGCATAAAAATATCAATGCTACTAATACTAATGCTGCATGCAATTAGTAATGTGACTCGGTAAGAATGAAGAAATGATTTAGATGCCTGGACAACGACTCGATATTTTAGAATTCTAACTTTTCCTCAAAGGTAATGAATTTAGACACCTGGAGCACCTTCTCAATACTCCATCACTCTCACTCTTCTGGTTCCTCTATGTTCTAGTTTAGCCGATTGGAGTTAGAATCCTCATAATGATCGAGGAAAACGTCCAAGATGAAAACGTAGGTCATCGGTCGTGAATAATATACTTACGCAGGCGAACTAGATTTACGTAAGCGTTTAGAAGAAACAGGAATGTTGAGTAGTGAGCTGTTTAAATGAAAAATGACCAGTGATTCATGAAAATGACGAGCAGTTGTGATTATTAATTATCATTTTCATCATTTTGAATGGATTAATGTTGGCCATATATAGTACAATGGTGGTATATATGTCTGTGTACCAACCAACCACAGATGCAAACCACAGCTAGCCCAAGAGTGAGGATTTCGATCGCGGTCATGATAAATATAAAGGGGCATTATGTGAATGATCATAAACGCATGCGCAGCTGTTTCCCTTTCAAACGAGACTAAGCTTCATTTTTCAATAGGAACAATATGCATATGCTTCAGTTATGTATTTTTTACCTTCTATCGTCTGTGGTCACCTGGGTCGTTGGAATCTTTATATCTGGAACGGTAATATACAACAAATATATTATCAGTTATAATCACAACTAGAGTAGAATTCGTATATGTTAAAAGTAAAGGAACAAGAGACCAATCACAGAGCGTGAAATTCCTGGTTATCCAACTCCCAACGCTCGGACACGACACGGTCAAGACATGAAGACTGTTTTTCACAGCATCACGTAATCTTCAATATCCATATGGTTATTGTTGGAGTGAGTGGATTGTCTGTTGGGTCTTACATACCTTTAGGTCTTGTACTGCAGACATTTCCCACCTCGTTTCCATTCTTGTCTCGCTCAACTGATGAAAACTCCTGAAGTAAAGCAGCAATACTTTATAGTGAAATGCCATTTATCAAAACCCTTCGTATTTTTTTTTTCAAATGTCAATGGAGTTTTTATCTATACGTCAATCTTAAAAGGGCCGGAGCGTGGCTTCTGTAAATGACCACCTGTGCGGCGAAACAGAGTGATCGTGTAGCATACCGAAATATTACGACAACCATCCCCACCCCTCCCCAGCACAATCTTTTTGTGTCCGAGTTTTTATCACGTGGTGTACTCACCTCTACTGGTGTTTCTTGTGATGCAGGGTCATCTTCTCCAGGCTCGTCAAATACCTTAACAAACACAAGAAATACTGATTCAGTATACTAAACATTTACACAAGGTTTGATCGTTAAAATCATAAAATCAAAGAGGAATACAACCACTGGAAAAGTAGACAAAATTACCCCAATCCCCCCTCCCACGTACTAAGTAAAACAATGATAATCCCCCTCCCCCCACACCCACAGTAAAAGTCCGTACAAACCTCTGGGTTCTTTATGAGAAGTTCCACAGTTTTCGTTTGGTGTTGCATATCGACTAACGCTGGCATACTAACAGAATCCGAGTTGGCTGACTCCCTAAAAAGAGAGTAGATTTAGCCTTAGACGTTCATAGATGTTTTGCGTCGTACGAGTTCCTCGAGCATTAGTTCCAGCAAAATTCGTTGTTTGACAAGGAACCGGAGAGAGACCAGCTGGGGGAGCTTTAGCTTTAGAACTTTTAAAATCTCAACCCCCTCCCCCACACAAACACTTTTGGTCTTATACATGCTGGTCTATCATAGTTTCAAATCTAGACTCCACCCTAATATCGAGAGAGCCCCTAGATCAATGATAAAGACAACATAATAAACAAATCATTCTCCTTAATGTCTTACCGGGGTCGTAGAAGCGTCGGGCCGAACACGATTCCCAGGTTACTCGCCGACATCTGATTGTCCTTATCGTTGTCCGCCACAAGTTTCAAATGATTAATAATCCTGGCTGCTGTCTTGAAGTTTGCTTTTGGAAGCTTGACAACAACTTCACGGAGTTTGCGCGAGATGTCTTCACTTTGGAGACTACCGCTTTCATCCTGTGATGCATTCTGGGATGCAAACGTCTAGTGTTCATTTAATTTATTGGCTCCTGATTGAACGCGCGCCCGCGATACACCCTGCTGACCTATGAGCCCGCGATAAGGCTAATGCACAAAATACTTTATTCCAAAATGTGCTGTCAAACGTATGGCGGATTGTTAACATTGAAATAAACAAATCATTTATCCGAAATTGCCTCGCACTTATGGCGGCCCGCGATACTTCTGTCAGCAATCATCACATTTTGGAATCAAACTGCTGCAAACTAATAAAGCTCTATAAAAAAGCGATTGGACCCCCTGTGCTAAATGAAAAAAACCTTGACTTACCTGTGCGATTTTGATGAATTCTGGGTAAAGTTTGAAGGTCAGTAAAGGCTCTGGTAACTAGTAAAGAAAAAGATAAGACAATCAGACCATCGGTTATCGGTTTTCACTTTTTGTGCTATTGTGTTCCCTGTGTTTTATACCTGTCTGAGATATAACTTGAGTACTGCGGCGATCACGTGGGGTTGAAAGTCTTGAAGGTCTACATTTCCATTGCTGTTTTCAAAAATCTGCAAATAGAAGGCCGCTGATTAGCATAGCTAAGGTGGTGAGTCTGGGTCTGTGATTGCGCGCTTGGATCAAAGAACAAGGGCGTTCAGATTCCAAAGTGTTGCTACGTTTTTACCTGACAAACTTTTTCGACTTTAGATTTCACTCCACATACTCTGTAGATTCCCTTGTACTGCAGCCCTGAAGATCATAAGTTCGACATGTAAGTTGAGGGGTGTATATTGTAAATACAGAATGTAGTGTTGTAGTGCGTGTGGTGCGAGCCTCAAAGGATAAGCCCGTATGGGGCGTGATGGTTTAGCGCTAGGAAAAGCGCGTTATAAATAATAAAGTTATTATGGTTGTAAAATATATAAATGTGACAATTTATTGCGTGACAGTGATGACGTGCGTGACAATGTTTGCGTGACGTACCTCTATCGTTGATTTCGTCTACACAATGAGAAACGATGTAGGGTACATACTCGCCATGTTTTAAGGTGGCGCGTAAATGAGAGTCGAAATCAACACCAAATGTTGTCATGCGTCGACCAACATTCTGCAATCAAAGATGTGTAATGATTAATTACCAAAAATAAACAAGATATCAGGAAAATAATGTAACAAAAATCAACTTACATAGTTAGAGCCGCGACTCCCTGGACCGTTGAGCTGAAACACAGTACAAAACGTATTGCGTTACAATTCATTGTCACGTTTTTGGTTGGGTAAAAGTTGACAAATTTCACCCGTAGGGGAGGGCAATGAAAAATATTGTCTTCAGTGGGGAGGGTTGAGTTTATTCACCTTTTTATCACAACGATTCTTGACTCTTGCTAAGCATTTCCGATGACACGTGAGCCCGCAGTCCGCGCACTCAGCGCCGTTAAAGTACACATAGCTGTCACAGTCACGACACCTGGAAGGTGCTCGAAGCTTCTTAAACTTGTGAGTCTGCGCTGCTGCTGACATGCGGCAGTTCTGGAATGGACCCGTTCCGCTACGACCTGTAGCTTTAGGCTTGCGAGGTGCACGGGTTTCTGTTAGTATAAAAAAAGTTATTATAGATTACCTTTTCATGGAAGCCGTCAGTATTGAAGATAAATTATAGCACTACCATGATAACAGTTTTTTCAAAAAACCTATACTAGGTAGCCTAGCCTTTTCAACTCAAGGCCAGGGCCCTATCCAAAATGGCGGCTACTATTTTAGATAGATGCTTTTATTTCGACAGGGTTGATCCTTTCAGTAAATGTACAATAATTCACGGTTATCAACAGGAGCTCTAATATTTACTTGATGGATTTATGGAAAGGCAATTGAAAAAAGAGGTTAGTTGAACCAGAAAAAAATCCATACCTTTTCCACTGAACGAATCGTCTGATGAATCTTCATCCAAAGCTCGATGAGGACGGTTGTTATGTCTTGAAGCTACGGGGCTCCCCTCTGGCGTAACAGGGGCAGATTTACTTCCGGTGCTCTCAACATCACTCAAGTTCTCATGTAGGTTATTTCCCCAGGCTTTTAAGGGCGGGTGTGAGTTATTGAGGCTTAGGTTTCGACGGCTTGAGAATGGTGAGTTTGGTCGATTTTCTGAGCTGCTTCGAGTGTTGAGGTTTAGTCTGTCCGAACTTTGGAAGAAAAAGGCAAAATAAATCAGTAATATAGTTAAAATATCAGCAAGTAATATGGTGTGAAAAGCAATAAAACGTTTTGCGCATGCTCATACAAAATGGCGGGAAATTTTGTGGTCGCAGAACCTGCATTTCTCTTAGTCAGCATGCACACAAAGTTATGCCCATACAAGTTAGCGTAAAGATTTTTATCTCAAGTAGTTAAGATAGAGAAAAGAGAGACATAAAACTTCTGCGAAAAGTTCATGCTTACTGACCTTCCACTGCTGCTTGGCTGAAAAGGTTCAAAGCCAAACACTCTCTCCACTGTGGGCTGGGAACTAGTAAGCTGGTCATAAACGAAGTCTGAGAACTGACTGCCGGGTTCGTACGCTCGACTACTTTCTTCTAGACACTGGAAACGGATGGGCGAAGGAGTGGATTGAAGGTTCATCATATGAAAGAAATTACACGTTACCTAAAGATGAAATAATAATGATCCATAATCATTAGTATCATACAGGATAATCATACAAGAATATCATACAAGAATACTTAAAAGGTCCGCTTTAAGGTCATTGATGACGTCATCAGAACCTAAATTACGTCATTAGGACAATAGTGTGTAGATTCATCATGTGATTACGATACACGAGTTACATGTTACCTAAAGATTAAATAAGGATCCCTTATCAGAGTTACAATACATGATGATGTAAACAAGATCACTTAACATGAGACATCAGTTTAAAAATCGAATCTTCACCACTAATGACGTCATCAGGATATAGATGACGTCATCAGATCCAACCACACTGAATGTCACCTCAAAGGAAGGCAGAGGACGACAGACTCCAGTATTCCTACAACTGGAAACTATCTAGGATTTATTTGGTTTTGTGCATTTAATACATTCAGAAGATTCTTATTTCTCTGAAAAGGTTGTGATGGTGGCGTAGCGTGACCGTGACCATGATCGTTCGTCCAAGCGTTCTCATATTGTATCAGCATTGACCTGACGCATCGCGCGAACTGGTTATTTCAACCGACGTCTTCAGTTAGATCTCGATATTTCCGTACTGTGATAACATTACTCACCGCTTTCATGGTTTGGTCGCATTGGTAAATCAGCTGACGCAGTTCAACCAACACGTGATTTTTAGTCTTCATCAGTTCACGTTGTCTGACGTTCGCTTCCCCGACGCACTGTTTGTACCACTCCTCTGCATCGTCAGCTTTTCGCAAGTCCTCTTGTTTCTTTTTTTGTATGCGAGTGAATGACGCAGACAGTTCCTGGCCATCTTTGGAGTCTGAAAGCGACTTGAACTACAAAACACAAGTGTCAAGTGTCATTAGACTATCATTAGACTTGCTTATAGACCAATTAGCGGCGCATTCGCGACATACCGACTGTTTTTAAAGACCACAGACCCACTCACACTCTTAGCCTTGTTCATAAGTAAGTCATTCACAGATAACATCATAAGTCCGTGGAATTTCAAAACATTGGCATTATTCAAGTCGTACACTATATACATTTGACTTTCGCAAATGATTTGCTCTTAAACGAGGCTAAACCTGTACAAACGAGTCAAGCTATAAAACACAGTCATATTCAGAAGAGACTATTCTCTCAAATAAATAAATCACTTTTATTGAAGTGTCTAGTCGTTCTAGCGCTTACGCACTAATTGGGGACAATTTTCGCTCACACGCACTACCACTTCTTTCAATATTCTATGCACACAACGCTCAACTCACACGTTGATTTTTACGCGGAGGGAGGAAACCAAGGGCCAGTTATAGCTGAAGAGATTTTCAAGTTCAATGAATAAAACTGTCGAGGGAGGGGGTAGGAACTTCATTACCTTTTCGATTTCTTGCTGTTTAATGAAATAAGATTGCTTTGCCTTCTCTAGTTTGCCAATGGCCTCGTTCTGAAAAATTATGATGCATAAGTCAAGATTTAGCTCACGCAAAAAGGGAAAAAATCCCGAAGTCGGTTTGGTCATCCCATTTTGATATTTTCTACATGTCAATTTGCAAATACTCTTTCCCTTTTCGCTGTTGGAGGATAGAAAGATGATGAGATTATTGTGCGTGAACGGGAAGCGACGGGAGGCGTATTGCTCACTGACTAACGCATTTTTATTTAGCTTCTTTCTTCTTAAGTTTTTTTTCTTTGAATATTGAAAAATAAAAAACGTTTCTTACCAGTTTCTTGTAAGCTTTTGTCCAGCTTTCCTTTAGTTCCTTTCTTTTTCTTTCATGGTACGTTCTTCTTGTCTGCAAAGGCTGCAAAATTGAAAATAAACTTAATAATCTTTTTTTCCTTGACGGTTTTTTCCGAATTTTCAATCTTTGTTTGAAATTTTTTTGATTGAGACCTCAAAAGATTTACTTAATGTCATCGTCAGATTACAGATTCTACAGTCTTTAGTCTTTCACGCACTAAGTCACAACTTTTTCCTCAACCTACCTCAAGAAACTTAGAGGTCAAAAGTGCGTTGTAAGTCTTGGTGCAATTCTCCGCGTACTCGATGTCTTGATCCAGTGACGTCACGTAGATGGACTGGAATGGTAGATACCGCTGTACAAAAGAGAGATCGTAACATGACGCATAAATCCTTTCTCGTTCAAAATTGCGCCAGCGCTTGACTTGATTTGGATATCGGGATATAAATCTCCAAGTTGAATTTCTAATGTTCCACTTCATAGTAAGGGAATTAATGGGAAATACGCATGTCTGCACCATGCCTTGCCGTGCCGTGCCGTGCCTTGGCTCGTTGGCTCGCTGGCTAGTCGCGTCTAAGGAATCGCTAATTGCAGAAACTGCGTCCGCTGTAACGTTGCGAGGCGTACGTTTTCATTTCCACTTGGTAAACCTACTTTACAAAGGTACATTTCCACAACTTCCTTATTGCGCTTTACAACCACGATAAGTGGAAGACTCTTCAGGGTACGTATGTACATGATACTGAGGCCCCTCAGGTTGCCGCGCAGATCAAAGATAGAGTTTTCCTTACTTCCTCAGTGATTGCTGTCCTGGTTGCTTGGGCCAACTTTGAAAGTTTGTTCGTAAACTCTTGCTCTACATCAAACGAACAACAGAAATTAAATGTCAAAAGCTTAAATCTGCTGTTACCACAATCTGTCGCTACGTGCTGTTCAAGACAACAGTCGCGACATGAAAAAATATCGGGCAACACATTTCCGTCAATCAAGTATATCATTAGAGTAAATGAAGAGTACATGGGGACCGCGGTGAGACGGTATGAGTGTATTCCCGATATCCATGGCGCTACTGCTGTCTCGATCAACTCATGTAGCAATGAAAACAGTGGTCAAAGGTATTCACAGTATCACAAACAAAACCAGAGCGAATTTACTGATAGAGCAAACAGACTGGTCTAATTACCAGTATCTTTCTTCAGTGTGCGCACCGCATGCTATAGTACAGGCTTACCTAGGTGTGCCCTTCTTTCCAGGTACGTCGAGATATCTTTGGCATATTTAGACCAAACTTTGGTTCTTTGTAACGCCAGGTCTACACCGTGCTCGAGTCCAAATAACCTCTTATCCAACTCATTGGCCTTCTGGGCTGATTTATCAACAGCTGTGAAAACGAGAAGGATGGTGTTAGCAATATTCACATAATAAATCCATTATGAGTATATGACCAAAATATCTATCTTACATGGTTCTTTCTTATCTGACACTCGTCTGTCTTCTTTATAGTCTTCATCATCCTCATCTTCAAGATCTTCTTCTTCTTCTTGATACATATCATCGTCTTCGTCATCATCAGCAAAGTCTTCCAGAGACTACAAAGCAAGAAGAGATGAAACAATTGACATTACGGGATTCCTGTGGTATAAACATTTCACCGGTCACGTGATTAAGTCCGCCACTTAATGGCAAAGAGTCTACGACCCCGTGTCTGGTAAGCCGTAATTATGACGGGAAATAAACACGTGACCCAATAATGTCTATCCCTTGTAACGTGAGTGTAATGAATACGAAACTTTCGTAGCCGGTGCTAAAGGACGTAGACGCTGTGGCGGTGATAACTCGATACGTCCTGATTGGTCAGCATAACAATGGAAAGCCATTTGAATGCAACAGCAAGTGTATAGTGAATTTTGTCCTTTATGATGATGACAAAAACGGTGAAATTTAAAGAGAAAATATGACTACATACCTCCCCTCCCCTCCCCTCCCCCAAAAAATGAAAATAATTTTGAAAAACAGCTCCATATGTCAAAATTTGTCAAAATGTATCGGTTGACAGAACAGGAAAGTAAAGCTAAGTCCCGTTGTTTCCAAGAATTCATCCCACCAAAATGACGTCATACAGTGACGTCAGTTTGAAACAAAAACCGAAAAGTTTGTCTAAGTTGACAGCTAAAAGCAGCGTGACCGAAAATCCCGCTAAACCACCAAAAACAGAGCAATGTAAACATGCCAGGTCAGGGTGGGATTAAGATATCTCAATGAATTCTAAACGTAGCGCTTTTAGTAGAGTTATGCGATAATGAGGACCTAAAAATAATATCTTATTATAGCCCCTTATGAGGCTCGAGTTGAGAATGTAAAAATATCCCGAGAATTAGTATTTGAAAAGAAAGAATAAGAATAAAGGATAAAGTCAATAGTTATCAAAACAATGCTAAATAACAGTGGCGATTCTGTTATAATCTCTCACGCTTATCGTGCAGTTTTTATCACAGTAAAGAGACTTAAAAGATTTGTTTTGGCGAAGGTCAGCACCAAAATAATTTTACTAAATGATATTATTTGAATACCAAACTATAAAAAGAATCTTTCTGATCGTCTTTTTTTATAAAAACTCACTCTTTCGATTAATCTCCTTTTCTGAGCTAAATATAAACTAACTTAGAAAGTTTGAAAAGACAATACAACCTCAAACGGTGTATCTGAAAAATGAGTCTTTCTCCATTCGAAAGTGAGAGAAAAAATTCTAAAGAGCGGTTTAAATTTCGTGTAAAATAAGACTATTATTGTTTTCATTTCTCTACAGGAAATAATCAACTTCTTTGAATATAAACAGAAATGAAATATAAACTCTTTAGGAGAGAAAGTACTTTGACTTACATCAAGAGAGAGTTGTCTTCTTGTCATTGGTATGCAAGAGTACTGCAAGAAACAAGTCATCGGTTCTGGCTTATAACGCGTAATATCCTCCAACAACAGAAACATTTGGCCTTATTTTCTTGAAAAACTAAGATAAAATTCGTCAAAGTAACACGATTAAATCGCTACAGCCAACTAGTACATCTGTTGTACAGTGAGACACGCTGTTAAGTGGATAGAAACAAAGTCCAAAATTCATGCGGTTTTCAAAGTGAAACCCTAGACGTGTTTCAGGACAAAAGGCAATAAAGTTGTGATACACAATCTGATTTACCGATGCTGACAGCTCCAAGAATAGAAATGTAAGTTATTACGAAGGGTTTTCCGGTCCTCTCCATTATCATATTCGCTATCCGCCAAACCAACGACACAAATGCAAGTATTCACAAAGTAATTCAGGTTAAGATCAGTTATAACTTTACGGACAGCTACATAAAAGTTAAAATTATCATATACATTTTTTAATATAAAAGTATATCAATAAAACAAGACAGAAAACAAATGTCAAAAGTTGAAATTTTCGAAATCATAAAACTCCTAAAGACGCACTTTTTCGGAGAAATTTTGACAGGAGGAGATTTGAGGAGTGGTCACCGGAAGTGAGTTAGTTAAGCATGAATCATCACCAGTATCACATGCTATACTCAGATATAAAGCAACCCATTTTCCCTGTTCGTTTGTTCCCGGTTCAAACACGAGAACAAAGAATATTCTACACCCATAAAGGGTAGGGTAAAACTAGCAAGTAAGCTGTCTTTCAAAGTCACGAGTCGTTTAATTTCCATTACAAGTTGGAAGAGTTGTATGTTAGTTGACGTATGAAGACATGACTTGTACCGGGAACCAAACACTGACAAACTATTTACCGGAGTTTTTGAGCATGTTCTGGTTTCCTTTGTCCATACTTTGCTCTTTAATCACCAAGTCAAATCTATTAGTAGATCTTTAAGTAGAACCATGAGTGCTCCCGAAGCTATGGGTGACCCAAAAGTAGTAAACCACACACTGAAATGGCTACTGGGAAGACACACTCTGCATCCGCCAAGCGCGCGTAATGAATGCAAGCAACAACAACAACAACAACAAAAGAGAAAACAAATAGACGAACGTCTACCACTGATATTGGCTGATATTTCAACTCTATCCTGCCAGCAGTCCACACACACACACACCTCAACTCATCACATATGCATCGCTCATGATGCGCTAGTCACAGAATTCTTCACGGTCTTGCTCTTCTTTACACAAACCGTCCTTTTGTCTCCTAATTAGAAGCTTACGGTTAAGATAAGTATTCAGGTTAGTAGTCTCGAGGGTGTATTACAGGAAAACATCACCAAGTAATCCTGGGAGCCAAGGCTCCAACTAGGTGTACAAAATTATCAAGAATCCCTTCTATGGCGCCAAAACCACAATGTTGGCAAGCGAGTTAGATGTACACTACTAGTAATGTGCTACAAGTGATCATCCCTTAAGGGGTAAAGGTGGTGGGTGTGGGAAAGAATAGCTGGTTGGCCGGGGTTTGAGTTTGGGCCAAATACCACGAGAAGGGATTGAGACAGCACGACGACTAATCAAATACTGTACATTGTTTGAGGGTGTGACTAGTTGATTGGAAAACATGTACATAGCGGAGGAAAGATGATCTAGCTATTTAGCTATATCCCTTACTTTAAAACCATGGCAAAAGAAAATACAAGAACATAAGGTTTTGCTGACAAAAGACGGAGTTTTGTGCTTCTTTCCACACATTTTGTTGAGGTTGTTACTGTTGCTATTGCTATTGCTGCTGCTTTTACTTTTGTTGCTGTTGTTGCTGGTGTCTTTTTTTGCTTTTGCCGTTATTGCTGTTGCAGTTGTTGTTTCTCTAGTTGTTCGGACTTTTTACGAGCATTGGCCGACACATTTCTGTCCATGTGCATTTGCCTGTATAATCTATGTGTGACCAAAATTAACAAATTCTCTACTTTCACATTCCCATAATGCCAAATTGAAAGGTTTCTTAATTGAATGTATACTATACCTGCTTTTATCTGTACAATACTGATCATCAGTTATTTTTGCGTGTACAGATCATCAAGAGTTTTGGTCTTACAGAAAATGTAGTGACTTACGAAAAAATGCTTAAAATTTACCTTAAACGTCTTCAAGCTTCTATCTTTTTCTGTTTTTTACTTCTTCATTTTATCTTTGGATACCAAACAAGGTATTTTCAACATTGTCTGATCAGCCTTCAGCAAAATAAGTGGGTTTTTACCCTCTGGTTACCCCCCAAAGACGCAAAGTATTATGGGGATGTGAAAGTAGAGAATAAAACGCCAAGGCATCCCAAAAAACGCTATTTATGGTCAAATAGCTTGACTCCGTTGTGTTACAAACATTTATATATACTTTATCTAGTATTAGGTGATTGCGTTACGCTTATATCACTGTACAAAATTGGTCCTCGGCATCTAGCTTTTTAAATCAAACATGCTTAAAAATAGTTAAAAAATACAATGCAATAATGATCTTAATGAATAAATACATAAACATCTTTTGTTTGCATGTGCTTATGAATTACGATCAACAATGCTAAGAAACTATGTGAAATATCCTTTGAATTCATCGATCATCACTTTAAACAGGATGAAAACATACTTGCTGTACGTTCAAATCCAAACGATCCATCCGTTGTATTCTTGTGGTACAACTACCGACGAGGTATTTCACAAAGATAGTCTTAAAAATGTCTGAAGATTTTGATAATTAAAATAAGAAGCAAGGAAACCCATGAGATAAATTCGCATTAAAGTCAATATTAAATTGGAGGCAAATTGTTGAAAATCATAATCGAAACAAGAGGAGTAAATAGTCATCATGTAAACAGTAAATATTTTCAAATGGTAAACATTGAACTATTATAATATACGTATTTTATCATTGGACTAAATATGCGATGAGATTGAATAATATGTGATGAGATTGTAGTGGTTTGGGGAGATTAAGATAACCTTACCCTAGAATGTTCTCTTGATGCCGATATAGGCATGTCTTGATCGCCCATCAGAAAGTCAGACACACTAAAAACATAAATGATTAGTACCAAGACCAGATATGAAGAGACAGACCTACTCTACAGTATATAGATCGTTATATGGTGTCTGTGGGTTGGTTTCAAGCTCCAGCATTCTTTAGGTATTTGTGCATGGTTTGAATCATTTTATGTGACAGTTCTATTGGGATGTTCTGAGGTTGTTTTCGCTTTCAACATTAGATCATGAGGTAAGAACAGGAAGTGGTTGAGAGCAACACAGGAACCCCATCTAAGATATTTTACAATTTGTCTACTTTTTTCCTATTTTCATTTCTTTCTTTTATTTTCATTATCTTTTATTCTTTTATTTTTTCTTTCTTTCTTTTTTACGTACTATAAGATTTCAAGTCTTCTGTTTTGCTTTCTTTTCACTTTTCCCTTCTACTTTAATATTTCTTTTTCCTTTTTCTTTTCTCTGAGTGCAGTTATAAAGCACAAGGGGATTGGCAGAACACAAGAGAAGTTTTAGAGAAAAACTCTTATCAAGTGTTCTGATAATCCCCAAATGCGTTATAGCTTCTCACAGCACAGAAAGTAAGGCCTTTAAAATTTCTTTTTGTAGCTGTTATTTAGAAGCAAATAATGAAACAGAAAGTGCACATGCATACTCTGTGCTCTCATAATGCATGCCATCTCAATCAATCAGAATACAAGATTTATAACTGTTTTTATAATGACTTAGAATAATGTGAAATTAAATAACAAACTTTTATCAAATTAAATATCAAATATTAATTATTAATATTTCATAATATTCAATTTCATAATATTCAATTATTAAAAGTCATAAATGTTATCACTTGACCTACCTACTACTGAAGGCCAATGCTAGTTGATCAATAGATTCACAGAATTCCTCAGGGGCCTTATCAGATTTCTCATAGTTGTGACTTTTGACTTTATTAATTAATGTCCCAGCCGCTGCCAATATGTCAGTAGAATGAAGGGGCTGGTACTGATTGAGGACCCCTTTTAGGATAGACAGGACTTCACCTAGCCGTTCATGTGCCTTTACTTCTGGAGGGTCATCATCTAGAGTTTCTATCAAATAATGTAATACTAGTTATAAAATATGATGGAAAAAATTGGGGAGAGGGTACATTCTGATATTGATTTTTTGATTAAAGCATTATCAAGATTCTTGTTCTTACAGAAAACACATATCCAAAGTGCTCATTCTCCCAACAACTCTTTCTTATTAATATTACTGAATGACATGACATCACTACTAGTTTGTTCTTTTCTCAGAATGTAGAGATTTTTCAAGGATTCTCCAAAAACATATTTATCTCTCTAAAATTCCCATCATACAATAATTGTACAAATATTATACATGAGCACCAAGAACTAAAAACTTGCACTGTCTCTTCCAAGTGCTGGGTTTATTACAGCTGGGCTATATAACTTAGCCACCCAATTGCACAAGCAATGTGGTATGATAAACACATAAATGCAAGAACATGTTTAATATTAATTTCCCTACATAATATCATTAAGCTGAATTGAAAACAAGACAAACTTCTTAAATAACTTGCATATTATTAATGAATAAAGGTTAACCACTGATAAACATGTTTATGTCTGCATTTGCAGCTGCTAAGAGGATTAAGAATCAGATATATCAAAAGCTGTGACCTCAATAAGACTCTAAATGAAAAGAAATA
The DNA here is from genome assembly GCF_009602425.1 of Actinia tenebrosa. The sequence goes on along the minus strand of NW_022261453.1, from coordinate 30,584 downwards.
CACTTAACCAACAATAGGTCTGGAATTCAAGAAAATATCAAGGAAAACATATCAAAGCTCATTGATAGGTTTACTTTAGACTTTATCACACTGATTAAAGAGTGAATTTCTTAAGAGGTGTTTGACGATATGCATGCAGCCCTGGTAATCATTTTAAAACATGTAAAATAAAAGTTCCTTCTCAGGGATAGGTTTAGGACTTGCAATTAATTGTTGATGTAAGAACAAAACAACCAACCTCGAGCTTCCAATATCTATGAAGAAAATATAAAATAATTTGTAAAATAACTACCACTCCTCCACAAGGTTTTTTCTCCTTTATATATGAATATCCTTTGCTATAATAACATCCTAATCTATAATTTGTATTCATGATTTTTGATTTTATGTTATAGAAGTTCTCCAAATTTAACAATGTCCATTAATGGGTTTAAAATGCCTACTTGAGTGCTTCTCTACAGTATACATTGGAAAATTGTTATATGAGTCAGAAAACAAATCTAGTTAAAATTTAAGAGAAATTCCTCAGGGAAATGTGTAACAAACAATCATAATAACTACTTATATGTTTCACTGTACTGGTAGTAAATTATTGTATAATATTGCAAGTACAAAGACACTTTCACTTTAGCTAGCTTCATTTTCCTTTTTCAATGAAAATGTGCTGTAGAACTATAGCTTGCAAGTTGAAAAACTACAAGAAATATAAATTCTTTTCAAAACATAAATATAAAATGGATTGAAACAATTATATCACATCATTCAATTTAATCTGTTGATAACTAATTTATTATGAAAATATGGTTGGTTATTCATATTGATAAATCGAATGTTATTAAATCGTTATTTTGCTAAGTTGCCACATACACATTTCTGCATTTATAATAATTATAATTAGGTAATAAAAGTCTGTATCAATTATTGCAAGGACTCCAGTTACAAATCATATGAGCAAAATGTTTATATATGAACATAGGTTTTTTTAATTACCCCCAAAAAAATTGTTATAATATATTCTTCTGAATTCACTAGCTCGTAAACTTATTTATTGAAGTCACGAACAAGGTTTAAGTCACGATAAATTGTTAAAAGCAGGAAAGAATAAAATAAAATAATAAAAATCTCAAGGCTTAGAAATTATAAAATTTAAGAAAACAATTAATTATTCTAAGTATGATAAAATAACACTTATGCTAAAACTTAAAAGAAATTTGTAAATTAATAGTAAACGCTTTTTTTTTGCTTGTCGTTTTGTCGCTTAGTGCAAGTTTGGTCGAAATCTTAGCAAGTAGGAGGCCATTCCTTCATTCCTGACATATTTGAGCACTTTCAATGATCTTAGATGTATTTATTTTTCATCTCAAAGAAGTTATTCTTTGTCAAAGTCAAAAACGCTTCTTGTGTTTGTACAATGCTCACTCCTCACATTCCACAGATCGCCAGCTGAATTCTTAATCGTTTGATATACAAAGGTTTTACTTGTTGTGAAACGAAAATAGGATCGATGATAATCAACTTTCCTGGTGTTCGAGGATTAACATTTCAAAGAATATCCAGGAGACACTTTTGTAAACATACACTGTCTAAACAAGTAAAAAGTTTATCAATACGAGGAAATATGTGTAGTATACAATACCTGTCTGCTCGAAGAAAGTGTTTCTTAGGGCACTTAGAGCTTCTGAAAAAGCTCGTACATGATGTGTTAAAGCTATAATATCTTCTTGATCTACCATCGGGGCTTCTATTAATTCACCGTACAAACTTGTTTCGCTGTTGACCGAACCACTTCGATCGTGGAACGAGTTCACAGATTCGCGGTGAATCAAACCAGGTCGACTCTGAGGTCTTGGGCTTTTCGATGTCTTTGATTCAGGTGAAGTCGTTGAACTAAACGTATCTAGAATGTCTCCTTCATATTCCTTTACACTGGCTGAAGAAGATGCGAGAGCTTGATCGCTATTTGAAGTCTTGAGCGGTTCGACAATCTTATCTGTACTTATCACTTTACGTGTTGCTTCCTTTCAATTGAGAAACAAATTGAACAAATTATAACTCACTCTAAACGACAAATGCAAACTAAAAACACCGATTAACACTGCAAATGATTCTTGTACAACTGATTAGACTACAAACCGGGGTTAGAGGTCGAAATATTTGGCTTGTAGACGGAGGTGAAGCAGTTTGGTTGAGAGGTGGTCCGACGATGGAAGACGACCCCTTTGGCTTCCTCTTGATCGATATGGATGGAAAGATTGACGACATTTTTTGGCCTTTTTTCCAGTCCCACTCGTCGAAAAGTCACATAGCTGCAGGCAGTATTTGATATTCTTGAATATAATTCAATGGTAGAGTTAACAGAGAGGTCAAAATCAGGCCCAATATCAAACTACTTTTCCAAAGTCAGCCATGTTATAGTGAGAAACCAATACACTGCCACATCCAATGTATTTGATTGACACTTCTTGACGTCTGTTAGATACTCTTATCTGATTGGTTGATCTCAATGTTTATAAACAAATACAATGACTTTTGACTTTGCAGAATATAGGTTTGATTTTGCGAAAAAAATCAATAAAAATTATCCTAATTAGCAATGTTTTTGAAATATTTAAGCATATTTTTGACGAATCAAATGATTTAGTGTAATCCACGAACATCAGAGGTGACCTCCTCGAAAAAACAAATTTCGTAACTTTGGCATTTCCTGGAATAATTTTAATTACGATTAAAGTAAACAGCTAAAAGTGTTTTAATATTTATTTTATAACAAACTGTTCAAGTATTTTTATAGTCGTGTTATTTTATCTAATATTGCGTTAATGTATCGTTGATATTCAGTAAATTTCCATTTGTTATAGAGTTTTGTCGTCTTCTACGTTGTTATACAATGCAAGTCAAACCTTTGGATATTTCGCTAGTTTGACCTTGGTTCGACTATAGACCCATTAATTTTCCAGAACTCACCAGAATTAGCGTCTGTTTCTTCTGTACAACAGTAAGGGTTGTTTTGAAGTACTTCATCTATTAAAAATCATGTAAAAATGATTAGCGTAATACTTTTAGCACGGCGATTCTGCCTCTCTACCACCCCACCCCCACTTCACCCCCATGGCACAAGGTGTGATTTGTAATTTTCTATTCAACAAGAACGAGGATGTCAATCGTCTTCTGTAGGATTGGCACATAAAAATTTCGCGAAGTCTTGAAACTGTTATGTCAGAGAAAAGACAAACACTTTACCTTCGTCACTTTTGATGTCACTTCCGTTCAGTTTCAGTTCCGGCGACTCAAGAACCCGGTGAACAAGAATGTTGTTTGCACCTTAAGACAGGAGAATATATGTCCGTGAAAATGCCTTTTCTTGTCCCAATCAATTTCATTTTAAAGACTATAACAAATCTATCGCCTCTCCTCTCCTCTCCACTCCTCTCCTCTCCTCTCCTCTCCTTCCCCCACACAGCTACCGTCCGCCGCATGGGTAGAAAAAAAGCGCGGAAACGAGGGCTGCTGCAAACTTCTAACAATTTCTCTTGCTTCCACTCTTCAGTGAGGATTTTCGGGAGTTCATTAGAAAATTGAGCATTTCAAAATTTCTTTTCATTAATATTAGTGCACTATAAATTAATAAATTAAATTAGGACCCAGTTACCAAGAGAGGACCGCGCGATCCCATGAACAGAGGAGAGGGAAATGGAGTAAAGTATCAGCTGATCATAAGTTCAAATGTAATGTTTGAATGAAGTAATATTCAGTGACATTATTTTACCTCTTTTTCTTATTCCTTTTAGTTTGAATGTCGGTGACCATAAAGGTTTATTATTGGTTGTCACGAGACTGTGTGACCGCTCAGCTAGAAAAAAAACAACAACAAAGACTTAAGTAAACAAACACTTGTAGTGTATGGAACAGTAGTAGTGTTTACTGTAGTAAGGTAAAGAACTGGACGAGCATTATTAAGCATGGTCAAAGAATCAAACCATCATCGATAATGATGGTTAATTACCAGCTGAATATGATAGTTACAGGTAAGGAGGTATATAGGAATATAGTATAAGGACGATGGTGATGGGGATAATGATGTTGATGATGGTTACCAGGTGTTGTTGATTATGGTTGAAACATGATGATGACGATGATTATCGGTGATGATGAATAAAAATGGTGGTGATGGGGTCAGTGATGGTGGTGATGATGATGATGATGGCGGTGATGGCGGTGATTGTGGTGATGATGATGGTGATGATAAAGATGATGGTGATGGTGATGGTGATGATGGTGGTGTTGGGGATGATGATGATGATGATGGCGGTGATGGCGATGATTGTGGTGATGATGATGATGGTGATGGTGCACGTGATGGTGATGGTGATGGTGGTGTTGGTGTTGGTGATGATGATGATGATGATGATGATTATCAGTGGTGATGATGATGATGATGTTGATGATGATGGCGATTATGACGGTAATGATTATGGGCTTGGGCTTGATGATAATGATAGCGTTGGTTTCGCGCATGCGCAATGATGATGATGAAGATGTTGAATGGCAAGAGCAACAGACAAATGGTTTATGGTGATGATGAATCATGACGATAGTACTTTTGCGCAGATGATGAAATATCATCACCATAATCATGTAACTTACCCCTGTACTTAAGATCTTTTAGTGTCAAAGCTGGGGGCGCGAGATCGTCGTCTTCGATGTGAAGGCTGCTCAGGCTGGAACGCTTATAAAATGCTGCAGCAATAATATAAATTATAGAGTCAAAGATCTTAAATGATCAGTAAGCACTTTTTACTGTTTTCGTGGACCGCATGGTTGATAGTTTTCACAGCCCCCATGTTGGATGAATTTAACAAAAGATTCGTGACTAGTCTCTTTTGTCATATCCTCCAAAATGGCCGCCGTGATAGTGTTATTCATTCTCTTGGGAATGATTGAAAACCAGCAACACGCAAGTAAATTCCGGCTTTATCTTTTTGATCATCAACAATTTGACAGCAAGGTGGGGGGGGGGGGGGGGGGGGGGGGGGGGAGTTTTTATTTAATACTCTTCTTTGCGCATGCCCAGTAGTGCGCAGGTTGGTGGTAGAGTGCCTATCCTCCACAGCATCAATGCATGTACGCAACGCTCACAGACGTACGCTACGCGCCGACAAATTGAAATGGCAGCTTTGCGTTGAACTTAACGAAGTATTTAAATGATTTAAGAAATGTTCCTTTACGTCTTCCTCTTTCTGGATGCACTGAGCACTAAGCACATCGTACTCAGTACCTTATTAATATTATGTTAAATACCTTTTTTCTCATTTTTGGACTTCCTTTTGGGTAATGGAGAAAAGGACCATCTTCCATCTGAGGAAGTAGCACTGTCTGGACTATCGGTTTCTTTTTGAAGAAAGAAAATGAAAATAAATCATTGGATTATTCGCGCTCAGAAACCGAGCAAATCCATTGTCTAATGTGCAAGTGGTATCTTGGAGAAATAATTCTTATGGCGAATCTGAAAGGAATATTAATTCAATGCTACTCCAAGATAATATTTTTAGCGATAAAAGGGATAGTTGTCATACTGTTTAAATTTTATAGCTTTTTAAAGAGACGTACTTGAAATAATACGCAAAAAATTATCAGTCAATCGATTTGTATTTAAATATTGAATAACGTTTTCTTAAATACAAATGAATTATTTTTGTCTTTGAATTTCATAAAAAATTCTGTCCAAAAAGTATCCAAAGCAGAAAATATAGGAAAAATATAGAATATATACATTGGTTTTGATACACACTGACAATAATCAGATTAAAAAGATTAGAGCACTGTTTCTAATAGAATAATTAACGGTTAAAATAAGTGTGAATCAAATTTTAAACGCGTTATGATTCCTAAACGTGATATTTTTTATCCAGTGTTTTCTATTTGTTTTGTTAATGGTAAAACAAACAAGTTGAGTTCAAAAGTAGTGCTAGCATAGCTATAATTTTCGATAACTCGATAGAAAAACCACATGATTCAACAATAGAACTGTAGTTTTGTTCTAAAAATTCGATGGCTGATAAATATAAACAAGAATATATATAAATAAAATTGATAGCCCCGGGAAAATACAATATTGGCTGTTTCTCGCATTGCACCAATAACCAAAAATCAATTATCCAATTTATAAAATAATTAATTTCACGATCTCTTGTTTCAAAAATTGTTTGAATACACTATGTTTTTTAGGTTTCCTCTAAGGTTTATGATTTCTAGTCAAAACATGGAGTTTTTTTTTTTTTGAAGGTCATGGTTAAAAATGTTGTTTGGTCAACATGAAGTTTCGATAGCAATTTTAAAACCTTTAAAGCTGATGATATACGTGTAAATCCTACGAACAGTTATTAAATGAATGCCATATTATTGCTATTGTTATCTAGTAGCTTGTATTTACCTTCCAATTCAGATTCGTTTTTCCCTGGTATATCAAGATGCGAAGGAAACGTTTTTCGCCGCAGTAACGGGCTTAAAGTAGCAGAAGCCCAGCTTTTACTCCTCTGATACAATCTCGAAGTTCTTGGGCTATCCATGGTGTTTCTGTTCAATGGATTGAGCAATTGTTCTTACACCAAGCAATCCAGGTATATCACTAATATTGAAACTATTCCTTGGTCTTTGCGTTCCATGCCTCGACGTTCAATTTTTGAGGGCGGAAAAGCCGTCCTTTTCTATATTCATGACTCATGATAGACTATTATTGGGTGTCATATTCGCATACTCTCTGAATATCCTGGCAATTAAACCAGAAACTACCCTTGTTGTTTTTCATCGACATGGAGAGATGAATTGTCTTCTGTATTGCTGGAGCTTGCGCAGTCTTCACTCCCAAGGGACCCTAACCTTTGTTTATATTCAAGCTCAAACTGACTTAAGTGATTATACTATTATACTCTTTGTAAAAAGTTAAGTAAAAGTCTACGAAATTACATTGCACGGCGAGGGCACTGACGCATATGAGAACAAAACAAAGCCAAGATAACTAGTTTTGGTTGCGCTATAGCTTTTCTTTCTTTCTTTTTACCTTTAACGGCTTTAAAATGCATTCAATAGACTTTGTTCAACATGTATATTTGTGATAAAAGTGTATCGCAATTATATTCAACTTTGTAAAAATACCGTTGCACGACAGCGCGAATATCGTAGGAACATGCACACGTTAATTATAAGTTTCTAATTGTACGAGGTGGTTGGCTGTAAGCACACCCAAAACAAACAGGTATTGATAATGTCCAAAGAGAGAAAAAATATTTTCTACGTTCTGAACAGGATTAAGGGTGGTTATCTTCTATCAGACAATTTCTAAAATGAGAAAGTGTGTGCACGTGTACGTGTTTATTTTAAGAACACTACATCGATTACGCATGTTCAGTGTGTGCGCGCTCACGTGATGACGTCATTCGAATGTTTTGATCAGCAAAATATCACGAAAACAAACTTTTAACTTCTTCAGATACATATATCTCTGAAAGAAATTAATTCGGTGACCTCCATTTTTAATTTGCTCGTTTTCCTTCTCATATGATGTACTTAAATCTCCGAAGAATTGGAAACCTATTGTTATGTCCTCCAAATTGAGCTGCATTCCGAAGTGCTGCAAGGGGGCCATTGCGCGAAAAGTTTGCTAGAACAGCTTCAATACGCGAAAGCAACTACAGCTGTATGTGGAAGGCGTAGACATGTTTTGTAAATAATAATGTCGTATTAGAAGAATAGGCCACGTTCATGGCAACTCCCACTGCGATACGTCAGGCGCGCGCAATTTTTTTTTTTTTTTGGATCATGACACAGCGTTGAGAGAAGACGACAGTTCAGACAGAGTTATTTTTTTTTTTTTTTGGATCATGACACAGCGTTGAGAGAAGACGACAGTTCAGACAGAGTTATTCTGCTACATGTCTTGAAGGCATGCATAATGTGTTGAAAGTTTCAAGAGGTTCGTTACTGTGAATACAGATTTTAGACATAACAGTTATGACTATTTTATTGGTACCTTTGGTGAAGAAACAATATAGAAGTCACATACATTTATACATTAATAAAATCAAATTCAAAATGTGAATTATGTGACATTATGTACATTTTTCTCGGAATATTTTCTAAGAAAAATTTGCTTGATATAACATTCCAAGCAACAAAAAACACCACGATATCAAATCATATTATTCAACATTTATCTTATAATAGAGGCTTTGCGCCATGACAGGACGCACAACGACAGAGTCTTAAATTCCCCCATGGAAACTTTCTTCTCTCATGTAAACCAGATTAGACCAGATTTTATTGTTCCTCGTGTCATGGCTGCCATCACGTGATGGTGCCGCAAAGCCTCAATACACCATATATTACTTCACTCTAATGGATATTAATATACTGATAATCTTTAATATTATTCTACAAGCCTCATTTCTCGCTTGTCTGAACTTTTCTCATATAATAAACTTTTTCTTTTACTCTCTACTTTATAATTTACACGCTCTTTATAAAATCAATTTTTAAAAGTTTAGAATTCTCTCTCTTTTACACAATATACATACAAAAATAAAGTCACTCTAGTGGGTAAGTTATGTAGTGTATGTACACTCTCAACCCCTGTTATTCTTGTTGCGCATGCTCGACGATGCCAAGAATTGGATTCAAGAGCTGTGGTTGGTTTGAATATTTTTTGTGATAATTGATTGAATAACAGCTGCACTATCAATCACAAGTGTTCATACCAATACACCATTTTACAGTTCCATTCCAAGCCGAGGCTGGAGTTTCTGCGCATGATAAAAAGTATAGTTTTACTATGCGCGAAAACTGCAACCTCAACTTGCAACTATTATTCATGGTCACTCGAACAGAACTTTAAAATGGAGTATTACCTTGAGAGTCGAAAGAATGTCAGGGCTCTGGTGTCCAGTGATTCATTAAATGCTACTAGTACCACAGGAGGCCCAGAACATCTTCTTTGACATAACATAGAAATATTTGTTCTGTATCTATTTAAAATATACTCTGTTACGTTTGAGTGAATATAATACACATAAGTGTGAATATAATACACATAACTGTGTTGTTAATTTGAAACCCCTTCTAAAAGACTTCAAAATTAGAGAACTGGGGCAACAGTCCAACATTCTTTACCTGACTGAAAAAATATGGTAACCATTTACCTTTTACAGGAGGAGGGAAGGGGGCTTCCTCTGGGAGGGCTAGTCCAGATGCTGTCCCCTCCTTTGACCACTGCTCAACAAAAGGGAGTGGTTAAAGGAGTGGCCAACATCTGGACTATGGGAGGGTAGGGTATGTCAATATTTTCTTCAGACTGCACTGATAATAACATACCGGTATTTAGATTTATCTTCTCTGTTTGTTCAGTAGTCCTACCAACCCTAGAGGGGTAGGGTGCATAGATTGTCCACACTAATGAAATCACTGACCATCCAATCGCACACACCAACCCTAGGGGGGTAGGGTGAGTCCATGTATGTTTAAATGTATCTTTTCAGTTCATTCAGTAGATGTTCTATACTAACCATCCTATCTGGTGTACTACAAATGCCGATAGCATCTTCTATGATATCTGAGGTAAAATCAAGATGGTACACCAAGTTGTAATTCTTGACCAGTCGTCTGGTGCTGTCAATGTCAAGGAAACCTGCAAATAAACAAGCAAGATATAACAAGAGCTGTGATTGGTTGAGCAGTTACAAAATCAATACTATACCAGGGGATAATCATACCTAGAAATCGTTTTACACCAGTGGTTCAAAATAACCCAATCATAGCTAAGCATTCTCATAACTATAATGGTAGCCATGGAAACAGGAGGGCCACATGTTCGATAGCTTTATTTAGGGTTATATGTATCCCTTGTGAAATAAAGAATATTGTATCATCTTAGTTTGTCTGTTATATATGTTTACCTGAGTTATCATCATCGCTTAGAAACAAAGCATTTGCAAGACGTAGAAATCTTTGAATGGGGCTCTCAGCTTCGTCATAAGCAGCCTTATGCTCACCATCATGTCGCAAAACCTTATCCAACTCTTCCTGCTCCTTTTGGATCTTTCTTTTTTGTTCAATCAGGTGCATTTGTTGCCTTACAAGGTTCCTGTGTTGTTCTTCTAGCTCTTCTTGATTTAGGGGTACATTTCTGTTCATCTCTTGTCGTACCGACCCCTCATCTAAGTCTCTCCCCAGATGTTCATACTCTGAGATGTGATCTATATGAAGGGATTTCTGTCTTCTGTCAAGATCTCTCTGCTGTTTGTTGAGTATTTCTGCCAGCTCTTGACTCTGTTCCTTAAGCTGTAAATCTAAAAATACCATCATTGCCAGTGAAAATATATTGTTTATGTTCATTACAGAATTTATTTCAGTTCATGTCAAAAAAACTTCAGGAGGGGAAGAGGAGCTGCTGACAGGGATAGGAGGAAAAGAGGGGGTAAAGATGATGATGAAAAGAAGGAAAAGGAAACTGGGAAAGAAAAAGTGAAAGGATGAAAATATGGGAAATAAGGATGACAGGAAAAGAAAGAGAAAAGTGGGGACAGTTTGAGGAAGAGAAGAGGGAGGTTATTGCAAACTGGTAGAGTAGAACAGACAGTGTTTGCATATGATTGACTGGTTGTTTGGTTCTCACCAAGGTTTTTTTGCTGTTCATCAAACATCTCTTCTTGCTCCATCACAGCAGTCTCAGTAATAACTCTGCTTCTCTCTGGTACAGCGCCCAGGGGTTTCCTGGTTTCCCAAGTTGGCTGCAGAGGTGGCGTCTCCACTATACTTCCCCTGGATCCTGCCACAGTTGATTCTTGGTTTGTTATTGCATCTATAGGTAGTGCTCTCTCAATGAATACCATGAATGACTCCCAGTTGACCCTCCCTGTTCCTCTGGGGTCTAGTCTATCCAGGATCTTGTCCAGTAGAGAGCCATTAAATGGTAAATGATGTCTCAGACAAAAGGTTTTTAACTGCAAGTAAATAATACAATTATTAGTCATTGATTATTAATTAATATATATTTTATTGATCAGGTCATGTGTCTCATCTTTAGAGGCATTTAGGGACTGGGAATCATTTTTCAGCAGGGGGAATAGATGAGAAATTTGAGTGACTTGAAATTCTCTATTCTCAAGGGGTGGGGTGGATAGGGAGTTGAAATGGAGGGAAAGGTTCCCAGGGGGTACTCTTGCCCGTTTAGGGTATGGATGTGCCGCTGTGCCCTCTGAACCCTGACCCTGTTCCAGATTAAAATTCACTGAAATTCATACCCTGTTCCAGAGCAAGATCGCTGAAAACCCTGTTCCAGAGATTAGAGATCATTCCAGAGCCAGCGCGATTTTATATACCTTGTTCCAGAGTAGAATTGGTGAAAACCATACCCTGTTTGGTGGCACGTGCCCGTTTAGCGAATATAGGGGAGTACCCCCCGGGGAAAGGTTGTCACAGGGAAGGCTTGGGATTTTGCATTGAACTTTTTTCCACATTGAGAAAAATCATAAAAATTAATAATTATTAGTTTCTACAGTAGTTCAGTTGCTCTTAGCCATGTACTCACCTTTTGTGAGCTGATAATATTACTTTGAGGGTCATTTTGCTCCAGTGTTTCTTGTAGTTTCCAAATAAGATCTCTTACTCTATCGACCTGTTTCAACATCTTTTCCATGTACACCAGCAAATGTACATCCTGTCGATCTTGAAATGCACGATTGACAACTATTGCACTTTGTCTGCCTGATAGACTACCGTCATTTATACTACGAGGTGATATTTCATTAGGCTTAAGAGGGATATCCCTGTCGTAAGATGAGTTTTGTGGTAAGCGACTTCTTGCAAGATCCCCAGGATTGGAAGACAGATCAAGTCTAGGTACAACATCACTTTTCTTTTCACCTTTCACTATATTATTGACAAACTTTAATAGTTGTTCATAATTAACCCAGTTAGGTCGTCTCGCAGACATAAACCTTGAGTTGAGTGTTTGTAGAAGTGTTCCATTAATGGGAATCCTGCACCTTGCAAAGGCTTTTTCAACTTGTTCAGCATCTACAAACCCTGTTAATGTTGAATCTAAACCACAGAATTCCATGTATGCATCCTTTAAGTTATTTGTATCCATCCCTTGTACCTGTGCTCTGATTATTTCAGATAAAGAATCTCTTTCATCATGAATAACTTCGGCTTTTGGAGCATCATGTTCCAGCTGATTCCTGGTAATTGGTGGTAATATTATAGGTGATCCAGGAAGAGAGCTTGATCTGGAACTTTGCCTGGTACTATCATTGGGACTTTCAAGTTGTCTAAGGACTTTTTTCGGGGGAGTTTCACCTCTAACCCAAGGGGGTACAGCTGTATTTCGAGGAGAATGAGAGTTAATATTATGTCCTTCAGACAAAGAGTGTGAAAATCTTGCGTCTGTATTTTGTCCTTTAGATTTCTTGTTGTTGTTTAATGGCCTCCCATATTGATCGACTGCTATTTCTACGCGTTTTCCTCCAATTATTCTCACATCAAGAAGAGGTTGGTCGTCTCTACCGAACGGAGCAAACCCTGCCATGGTTATCTACTGAAAACAGGTCTTCAAACTGCTGTAAAATTGTGTTTAAAAAGCAATGTTTTCTCATTGAGGTTGTTGAACGATGTGCGCTCATGCTCCAACACGACACTCGATATGAGGAAAATGTTAAGTTCTGTCTTTTCAGTTACATACTATTTGCATACAAAATAGTTTTCACACATTTTTAACTAGAAGAAGGTGATTTTTGTTGGCTGAAGATAGATAATTTACTTATCTTTAAACCAAGATTTCAACTTAAGCAAGTATTAGATAGTATCGTGTGTTTTCTAAGTATGCAAATAAGGGTGCTACTGACCTCGTTGCCATAGTGACACATAGTGTATACAATATTACGAGAATTTTTTAAATGAAATTATCAACAAAAATCCCTTAATGATTCTTTTAAAGCAGAATCCCCTCTTTTATCTGTTTTATAATTAAAGTGTAGATATACATCCTCGATAGTTTACAGTGCATTTCACATTACTTTACCGCGGCGGGTTGGGAAGCTCGGAAGTTCCCAAGTTGGCAACGAACTTCGGAACTTCAAGTGAACAAAGTTCAGTGAACCGTTGAACAAATAGAAAACGCGCGCGCGTGCTGTGTGCTGTCATAAAGCGCGCGGGGGTTGGCAGAACACGAGAGAAGTGTTAGGAGAGTCACGACGCGTAGAGGAGTGCTTCTGGACACTTCTCGAGTGTTCTGCCAATCCCCCAGTGCTTTATGACTGCACACAGCACAGCAAGCAAGTTTTTTATTTCTTTTATAAAATACAAATTACAGTACAATGATAAAGTTTAAATAATAAAGTTTATTTATTTTTATATCATATTTATTTATACTGTATTATTTATTTGTAAATTTGATGTGTATTTCATGTAATAAAGACTTTACTACTACTACTAATAATAATAGATGGGAATGACGCAACGGAAAGTGCGCGCGCGTGCAATGTGCTCTCATAAAGCACGCGCTCCAAACCATGGCCAATCTGAACGCGACATTCATAACAGTTATTTTAAAATAACAAAAACTTCTTTTATTTCTACTGATCAAGACAACTAACGGAAATAGCGCGCGCTCGTTGACGTCAGCTTTATCTGTCTGTCCTCTTATTAATAATAAAAAATAACCAATCAGCGCGCGAGAAATTTGTCATTTATTGTAAAACAATTTTTTTATATTTTCTCATCTAGTTGAAATTCTTCTTTCTTTCTTTCTTTCCTTCCTTCCTTTCTTTCTTTCTTTCTTTCTTTCTTTCTTT
>NW_022261452.1:100530-110762 GCF_009602425.1 Actinia tenebrosa | reverse complement strand
GGGGAGGGGGAGGGGGAGGGTGGGTTGTTGGAGAAAGGATAATACGAGTTAAAATCGATTCCGATCCCCCCGACTTTTTCTCATTTGTAGATACAAAATCAAAATATGTTCAAATACTATTGTTCTGGACTGACTAGCCTTGTGTTCAAGTGAAAACATATAACCATCTGAAAAATGTCCATACTTCAATGTTCTCCGGCGTCACTTCCAATTCGCGGAGTGTCGGTAAACCAAGGCTTTGATATACGTAACATGGAACAGTGAAACCGTGGAACAACCTCAGAAAGGTGCAGGTTAATCTGCGTGTTCCGCCCATTCCGTGGTCCTTCAATTCCACACTTTAAAGAACTAAATCTCAAATGGACGTGACAATCACATATGTTTATAACATTACAGTCGAATGACGAATAAACGTATAAACGCGCGCGAATTTTTTACCGCGCATTGGTCTTACTTTACATATTGTCTCCCTACTGTACTGTGTTAACTAATAAACCTTTAGAAAAATGGGGGGGGAAATCATTTTTTTCAGTAAAATCACTTTACAATGCGTAAATAAAGTCAAGTATTTGACGAAGCTATGACAACAAACGGATTAAAATTAAACAAAAGATTATAAAAAACGACTGTTGCTATATGCAACTTGTAGTAAACAACACGAAGAGAATATTTCGTTCAAATAATATTAGAAAGTCTTACCGGTGATAGAATTTACTTTTAAATGACTTTAAACTCTTAACTGAGAAAGAAGAAGGAGAAGAAGAAGACTGAGAAGGAATATTAAGAACATACGATCAGATTCATTCATTCAATATCATACAATACAACTTATTTAGATGGTATCTACTCATAAAAGCAGAATTTCCGTGCTTAAAATTCATACAGATAAGCTTAGCAATGGGAAATCTTAATATATGCAAACAAAGTCAGTCAAATAAAACAAAATAAAAAGCTTGAATATTTAAAAGATCGATTTCATATTATTGTTTCGAATTTACAATCACGCAAACTAACGTACCTCGAAAATTTAATAAAAAAGCTTTTTACTTTATTGATGAAATTTTTAATATTATGACGCGAAACTAAAAAATATATAAAATAAAAGATTCATGCGATCGAAACTCGTAGTGTTTTCATTCGCACAATTATGACATCATATTCTAAATATAGAAACTTTTGTATGTCTATCCGTTCGTCTGAAAAGATTATTTTAAAAGGGAATTTACTCTTCGACAAAGTTACCAGTAAAATTATGTACAAGAAATGAAATACAAACAAATAGAATTTTTTGTTTTTGTTTTAAGGGCTTTATCGTTGTTTAAAAAACACGTGCAGTCGTAATAAAACAAACCAAAAAACAAAGACTATTTTGTAACACCTAACAAAACATTACACACCTTTTTCGATTTTTTTTTCTTTCGTGTTTTGGTCAGCTTTAATCTTTCTAACCTTTTATAATTTTCACCACGAAAGCTGAGTCACACCATGTTGACAGATACTCAAAATTCGTCATTCAACCATAAATAAAATAATTAAGGAACTGAATAGCTAAGTGTTCACATGGTAAAGATATATTTTTGACCATGTCTGGAGCTCAGTTCTTTAGAAAACGGTTCTGGTTTTTCTTGCAAAAGGTCGTCAAATTGGCACCGGCCAATTTTTCTGTTAGAAAAAAACCATACCTGTCAACGACTTTTATAGTTCAAAAAAATATCTAAGATGAAACCGAATGCTTATCAATCAATTGTTGTGTGACAGACTGGTAGACTATTATAGCTCACAAGACGGAACTCGGAGATATTAGATTCCACAGAAAGGATTTGGTTACCGTAATAACAGAAGTCTTGCCTAATATTCACTCGTAAAACTGAACTAAGATTTCATTGTTGAAGCTGTAACAAAACAGAGGTTTTCCTATGGCTTCTTTTTATTGTTGGCAGCTGACAAAACTATCGCCCGAGGCGAAAACGTTTTAAAGAATAAATATTGCGACGACGCGAGACCGTTTCCATGAATGATCAAATCTTGTCAACTAAGTTATGCGATAAAATAAAATGAATTATCATACGAAAAACACTTCAATCACAAAAACAGAGAGAACATTAGTAAAAGGATATGCCAAACAGGAAAATAAACTGCGAAAACGTGGTTTGTAGTACGTCCGGGAAGCTGGGTAATTTGGATGTGCATCAGTAGGCTCGTATTTATATATTGCCGTATTTGATGCTTGAGTTGCTACAAGCAGTATGGTGTGTTCAGTCGTATACAGTCTATAATCACATACAAAAGTCCATGCCTTAGCTTGTAGTTTGTGCATACGACGTCCAAGAGTTTCTTCTAACAAGGGGTGTCAAGTATCGGCCAACTTGACAGAGTTCACCCTCGTGTGATTGGCGAGCGTGGCAGAAAGGTCCGCGGGGGGCGATAACTTTAGCCAATTAACGTTCACGTCTTTGTAAAGCATAAACCCCAACATCTCCCTATCGAGTGGGCTCAAAAGAGCTTGAGCTTTCACGTTTTTCGCCTCTGAATCTACTAGTTCATCTTTATTGTCGAATTTTACAACGTCCCTATGATGCCTGGATGAATTTTTCAGGCCTTTTTGGTCAAGTCAAATCGTTCCTCAGATAGGATCATGGATAGATCGCAAGAAAAAGTGAGCTCTTCGAAGGCAAAGTTACAGACATTGGATCAAGGTAACATTCATCAAACCGTTCACGAGAATCAAGCGGGCATTATTGGTATTAATAGAGTCGGTCAAAGAAAAAATTCTACTGAATCATCCACAGATAACCTACGCTATATAGAGGATAGGAATGGAATTGAAGGAGTTAATACAAGGAAAACAGAACCGTTAATGCAAGCGTATCTTCATGCGAACACTCCAGGTAAGAGTCGACTTGGTGGCTCACTTTTATTTCCCCAACCTTCAATAATTAATTGTGCGAATTTGTTCAAAATACTATCCCCAAAGTACTGAATCCGAATTTTGCCGACTATAAGACTATAAGGAACTTAATTTTAACCTCTTAGAGGTTTCTGCCATCGAAAGTAAGAACCGTTTCAAAGGTAAAAGTTCTGAATTTGTCACAAGGCAATCTACAAGGTAAAGTGTTCGAACGGCGTTGGGTTACCTAACGTCGTGGCCGCATTCCCAAAATCTCGACCAAGTTTTTCATCCTAGGATCGCGAGATTTTGACTCGTAGATAATTTTCCCTTACTAAGGGTTGATAATTCTTCGAGTAGGTCATATTTTTTGGTTGATTTTGTCCATTGGAAGGGAGAATTTAAGTCTAGAGTCGTGTAGCATAGTCCTTACACTGGGAATCATGTTACGATTCGCGGCCAACTGTGACACAATCGAAAGTGCTTTTTCGATGCAGGTAATGTTTACGAACTCATCAAACCATCATTCGACAAGAAATATTCCAGTGTCACTGAAAGTACCACAATAACGGACTCTAAAGGGACTTTATAAGCGATAATAGAGATCTTCTACCACAAATTTTGCCGACTTTATATTCACTCGTTTGTGTACGTTTACATATTGCTCGTTCGTAATTTCACGTTTTCTGTGAACGAGGTGGCGTGCAAATTCGAACTTCTTAATCTCAATTTTCCTTCGTAAGTCGAAAGCCATTTTCAAGGAAAGGAATTATAATATTTGGAGCCTTGACTCTTTCTGTCCTGTTCAAAAAGATTTAAAGATGTCATTATAATAATTATTTTACAGATTCCATGTCAAATAAGTATTTGTCTATGCTATTTTCGACGACAACCAAAATTTCATCAAAAAAGATTTCACCAAAACGGCCTAAAAACAATTTTCCTCGATTGATCTTGTAAAGAAGATTAACCGTCTTGCTTTTATAATTCGAAATTGTAGAAAGATTTTCAGCGATCGTCCTCAAAGCAGCCAGAACAGATGGACCTGCGGAAATAGAAAGTAAAATGAGCTTTGAGTCTGGCGTGGCGAAGCGGTAATTTTCTTCTATTTGTTGGCTCAGAAAAAGATGTTAAACTGCTTATCCGTCTTTCTTGATTAAAAAGCTTAATTGCAGTCTTGTTGTCTATAGATTTGAGAATCCAGGAAAATTATTTATTTGCCTAGATTGAGTATGGTAAATGCAGCAAGCGAGGTTATTTTTTTACCAAACGTTGGTTTCTGTTTCTCCGCGGAGACACGCGCGTCACAAGAAAACACTATAATTATTCAAGTTTCGTTCTTTTGAATCTTGGTCATATGGTGGTGGTACGTGTTGTGTTTGAGGTCTATGAACACTTTCGTTGTTTTTGATTACAAAATATAAGCTTCCAAACCTAAAAGCTTTTGTTTTTACCAGAATTATTATTTGTGTTTTTTTTTTTTACGTTGTATGGGAAACGAATAAACGACCAAGAAAACATCTTGAAAATTGATGACTTCTATACTGATATCGTCACTTGTTGTATAATTTATGAACCTTTTTGTAACTAAACCCCTGTCTACTAAACAGCAGCTCAATTCACAAAGAATAGTCGATTTATTTTAAACATGGCACGAACCATAATCATCTACGTACTTATATTCCTTGGTCTTTTCGTCAACATGTTTTTGACAAAAAATAATTTTGATGTTTTCAACGATTTATAAGAGATGGTTTCAGTAAAATGAAATAAATAGCGTGGCCAAAATGCTTCGATATATATATATATTTTACGATCTTAATAGGAGTCCACGGAAAAGTTCTAAGTGTTTGTACGCTGCTGATTGAATGAGGGTGTTATGAGGAACAATTTATCGTGCAACAGAGCAGAACTAAGATTTAAGTTTACCACATGTATTAGATTGTTGTATTTGCAATCTTTGGGTTAGATTACTACAGACACCGTAGCTGAGGTTATACTAATCTTATTTTCTTGTAATTCTAGACCATAGGTATTTTTGTCTATCTATATCTGAATGGCCAACGTCGTGGTATGAATTCCGAACCACGTATCATAAATGTCTGGCTTTTAGAAAAAATTCTTATCAGTCCCTTCAATCAATAATCCCCCTTCTAAACGTACTATTCTTTCTTCTTTTCTTACGAAGTCTTAAGCCGTTTGTACTTGTATTGAGCTCACCAGTCTATGCATTTTCATTATTAACATAACTTCTGTTGTTATTTGGTCGCTAAAATTAGTTTTTTTTTGCAATGCAAATTCACGTAAAAAAAGACAACCAGTGAAGGACAGGTCGATCGACTGCCTTTGCCGGCAAAACCAAAGACTCTAAGATATTTAACCAACCAGCCCTCTGTTTAAACATAATTTTTGCCAACATAAAGATTACTGTTTATTTGAATCAGTGTTTTATTCCTTCGGAGTTTTTATTCTCACTTATACGTTGTTTTCTGCTTATGAATGGTTTTATAGCATCTGTTAATTTTTTTTTTCAATATACCCCAAGCAATCGTATTCAGAAATTTATTTTTTTAATAAAAGCTATAAATATTTATATCGCTAAGTAATATTTATCTCAGTTAAATTGAATTCAAAGTTAGTGGTTGAAAATACAGGAATTTCAATTTTTTGAAAAACGTTCTTCAGCGGCCGTGCTTGTATAAATTCACTCATACATGAACTCTCCTGACGTAGTGTGTTAAGACTGATTCATTATGTCATGGTTTTTGAAGTCGGCTTTTTATATTTTGGCATGGTTTCTCTTTTAATTTCCCATCTAAGAAAAAACTTTTCAGTTGCTGTAAAATCAGAGTCGGCAACTTTGTTAAATCTACAATTTTCTATAAGTGTTATTATTATTATTGTAACTGACGTGCTATCAATCGATCATTACTCTTTGCTGTTGAAATTATTACTGAATTAGAGCGAAATTTGAATTTTTTTGCTAAAATTTTTATTATGTTTTATTTCATAGATTATTCAAAACTAGTTTGCAGGAATATATGCTAGTGAAGATTAGCAAAAAAATATTTCATAGATTATTCAAAACTAGTTTGTAGGAATATATACTAGTGAAGATTAGCGAAAAAACGACGTCGAGAATTTTCAATACTTTCTTAATATGTTACTTTTTACCGTCATTTCTTTATATAAACATTTGTATCGTTGAACATTTTGTTATTTTAGTTTTTGTATATAAGTCCTCTGACAATACAAGCTTTCCTCGTTTTTTTCTTCTTCTTTTAGCCAAAAAAATGGCTAAATTATTGTAAGAAATTATTTCGTCTTCGTCAACTTCCCAAGTGAACTATTAATAGTGAATTCTTTTTCCTCGTAAAGTTTGATATTCCAAAAAGGATCCGTTTAAGACTTAAGTCTCTCACTTAATTCTCAAAACAATCCTGTCGTACTTTTTTCAATATAAATTTTTCCCTTGGAATTTATAACTAAAAAAAGATTTTTTGGTTTTCGCTACATAAGAATACAGAATACTTAATTATTCTTACAAAATTGGACGACTTTTAACTTCAAATATTCAGCTATTTTTTCACTATTTTAGGTTAAGTTGCAAAGGCGAAAATTTTACGTTTATAGTGTATTCACATTTTCTCTCTCTCTTCTCGAAGTATAAGACTGATTTATACCTCATTTAAATAATAAAAAATGCAATATAGGTTTTGTAGAGTTTTAGACTTTTCATCTGTTAAGCTTCCTGCAATTCTGCCTATAAATTGGATATTTTAAAACGAAAGAAAGCAGGGATGATACGATTGATTGATTTCATTTCCTGAACTTTGCAAACATCTTTTTCTTCTCTCTCTCTCTCTTTTTTGGGGGGGGATTTATTTTTTGCAATTAATTCTTCTTTCTCGTATAATTGACGTGGCCAAAAAAATTAATTTAGTTCGATATAAGTTAACCTTTTTGGAAATTTAGTATTTGTTTTCTCAGTTACTTCGGAATATTGGTCGATCGCCGTTTCATCGTAAGAATCCCCTCGATCGAGTTTAATTCCAACTCTTTCGCTTATCCGTCGATTGAAAACATTACCATGAACGCATTTCATAAGATCAGGTCTTTTCCTTTCGTATTATTTTCCTTTCCTAGTTTGCAATTAATTTAATCATTTAAGAGTCGTGTTTTGGAAATTTTCAAAAGTATTACTTTCAGTATTGCGTTTCGGTTTCTTCAACTCGTTGCGTCTGAAAACTGTGCATTTTTAATTTTATGAGTCACGTTTTCGTTTTCATTTCGTGGTGTACGCGACGAGAATGTATTAAGTATAATTTCCATCGGCCGTAATCGAGGTTGTCTCATTTCTTAAGGATAATGCTAAGAGGCTCAGCTTTTTGTAAGAATTTGGAGATGAGAATTTAAATGAATGAATGCGCTTTAGTGTGTAGTTTGCAATACAGTTAAGTTAGAGATATGTATAGGGGCTGATTAGATAAAAAAAGAAATGGGTGGATGGATGGATGGGATGGATGGATGGAGAAATGGGATGGATGGATGAGATGGATGGATAGAGGAATGGGAAGGATGGACGGGATGGAGGAATGGGATGGATGGATGGAGGAATGGGATGGATGGATGGATGAAGGAATGGGATGGATGGGTGGAGGAATGGGATGGATGGATGGGACGGATGGATGGAGGAATGGGATGGGATGGATGGATGGAAGATAGAATATACGAGCGACTGCATAAAATGAAAACTTATTGTTGGGAAGAAAGCATAACTGAATCATGAATGGATAGATAGATGATGGCGAATGAATAAATAAACTAGTGAATAAATGGGACAAAGAAAGGCAAGTTAACGAACGAATGAATGAATGTTTTTAAAAAACTCTAAAATTGCATCAAATTAATTCATCTCCTATATTCCTCAGATATTTATTAATTTGTCCGTTCTAAATATCTAGTGATAAAGTATATATTAACACCCACAATTTATCATGTTCATAATACGGCCTATTAATATCCGTTAGTTAAAATTTATTGACCAGATACAAATGAAACCATCCAATAAGGATTATTAGATGCCGAAAGCCATTTCAAAGTCCTCATATCGTACGTTTTTTTGATATGAAAATTCGCCCTAAGCATTTCAAAGGCAAAAATTTGGTAAGATTTTGCTCCATTAACGTGAATAATTTTGGCATATTTCTTATTCCAACGTAATAATTTTCCAAGTAGCGTTGCATGTGAGGAATGGAAAATAATGGAAGCCGTTATGCATATCGTGCCGTGAAATCCACATCATAGCATTGCCATTCTCATGGGATGCCATTTCAGTGCTACAGGATTATGTACCCTGTTAGTGCTCTAAGCCATAACCAAATCATACCGGTGAATTCCCCCGCTTTTGTTATCCATTCGTATGGGAAGCCATTTCAGTGCTACAGGATGTTTTACCCTGTGCGTTGCTGCTCTATAAGAGATCACTTTACATTCCCCTACTTACGTTATCCATTCTCATGGAAATCCATTTCAGTTGAGGGATACCGTATCCTCTCCTTAGGTATTCCATCTATAGATAGCCATTCATATCGAAAGCCATTTCAGTGCTACGGCATATTGTAGCCTGTGATTTCTCTCAGTCTGAACCATACGTTTCACACTTTGTGGGAAGCCATTTCACTGTCACAACATACAAAGCCGTGTATGTGCTGTATGTCAGCACTGTACTATCACCGCTTTATACGATAACCATTCGTATCGGAAGCCATTTAACTGTTACATATGGGGGACATAAAAGAACCTGTTGAATCATTCGTGTAAGAGTAGGGGATTGTCTCCCGGTTCAACAAACAGCCTATCCCTGTCTAGAGGCATAACACTAATGTACTAACAAATCACTCATGATTGTAAGCTGCACGGCTGCTACTAGCGCCTTAATATGCAGCCCGTAAAGTCCTCCACTGGTCATTAATGTAAAGCGCATTGAGACGTCGTATGAATGCGCTAAACAAGAACTTCCCATTATTATTATTATCATTATCATTATATACGATAACCATTCTTATGGAAGGCCATTTCACTGTTACAACATAAAGAGCTGTGTATGCGCTGTATGTCAGCACTGCACTATCACCGCTTTATACGATAACTATCCTAATCGGAAGCCATTTCACTGTAGTACGATAACCATGCTCGTTTTGGGAAGCCATTTCACTGTTACAATATATAGAGCCGTATGAATATGTGCTGTATGTCAGCGCTGTACTATCACTGCTTTACACGAAACTGTCATAATCGGAAGCCATTTCGCTGTAGTACGATAACCATGCTTGTTATGGGAAGCCATTTCACTGTTAGCATACACACCATGTGCGTGTCGTAAGTCAGTACCCTGCACTTTCCATTTATATGATAAAATTCTAATCTTTGCCGGGTATAATTAACACTGTAGACCTAAATTTCTGTAATTTTAGCTAATTTAATTGGTTGTAAGACTCTTAATTGCCGCTACGATCGAAAAAAAATTTTAGTTTTAGAGTTTATTATTTCGCAGAGTTGTTTACGTTTTGTTAGTAAAAAAAGCAGCGCTTATCTTGAAGGAGACAAAACAGATAGATTTTATCGATATATAAGGTTGCGAAAAAAAAAGAGAAAAAGAATGAATTACAAAATGTACGTTAAACGAACGAACGAGAACCGAAAAGAACGTGAAAAATCGGCAAACGACGAAACGCGGACATCGAAAAAAAACGGAACTCAAACCCTAACTGCAATAAAATATTTTGTTTGCAAACCATTTTGTACTTTTTTAGTCTTATTTATTGCTACCTAAACTTATTTTTATCAACAATTTAATTAAGACTTGTCGTTTCAATATTAATCAGTAAGGTTTTTTTCGATTGCTCTTATATCAGCGAATCGATCTACTTTCAGCATTGAATTCGCCAAATATCGGAGAAAGATCGAGAATTCATTCTCTTAATCCTTAAATTGTATTGACTTTATATGTGCCCTCAGACGTATGTTTTTATTAAGAGTGCTTTTGAAGACAAGCAGTGGGAAGCCAGTAGCTTTTAAATAGAATATCAATCACTTTGCGGTTTGAAGTGTCGTGAATTACTATCTATCCGCCCGGAATATTTGTGGCTATTTAAAATTTGATTTTTTTTTTGAATTTTGTATGGATGTTTTAGTGACCGAGTTTCTATGAAAGGACAAAAAAGGATAGAGAGAGAAAGATTGAAAAGAAAAGAAGGAAGTAAGGAAGGAAGGAAGGAAGAAAGAAAGAGAGAAAGGAAGGAAGGAAGGAAGAGAGAATGATAGAAAGAAAGAGAGAGAGAAT
>NW_022261452.1:71700-83147 GCF_009602425.1 Actinia tenebrosa | reverse complement strand
CTCTGCTCTGCTCTGCTCTGCTCTGCTCTGCTCTGCTCTGCTCTGCTCTGCTCTGCTCTGCTCTGCTCTGCTCTGCTCTGCTCTGCTCTGCTCTACTGTGTCGTGCTGTGCCTTGCTGCGTCGTGCTGTGCTGTGTCGTGCTGTACCTTGATGCACTGTGCCGTACTGTATATTGCTATGGTGTGGTGTGGTATGTCATGCCGTGCAACGTGTATTTAACTGGATTATTTTTTCCCATAGATACGGTATTGTTTTGCCCGGGGAAAGAGGAAGAAGGCCTCATTTACGCTCAACAGAACAGCTTCTGTCTCAGGCGGTAAGTGAAATGAACTGGCATCTGGCATCATTTTGTTTGTTAGTGTGTCCTATTTCCCAAGTCTACCGGTTTGACTCTCTGTCAGTCTGTCTGTCTTTTTGTGGGTTGGTCGGTCGGTCTGTCTGTCTGCATGTCTGGTTGTTTTTTCTTTTTCTTGTATGTCGGTACCGTGTTCTATCTGTCGGTCTTCAAAACTGTAAAATCTTCATGTCCCACACTAATTTTGTAATTTTGTGACCTATATATTCACTTCAGGTTAAAGATGTCATCCCTCCTGCAATAGAGTATCTGCCAGTAGGTACCCGAGTCTGCGCTCACTGGAGCCCACAGTACCGATGTTTCTACCCAGGCAGTGTCATAGACAGTAAGTTACTTCAACACTATAGAGGCTTTGCACCATCACGTGATGCCAGCCATGACAGGAGGCACAACAATAGTCTTTTCCCCTGGGAAACTGAATCCTTTCTAATGTAAATCAGATTAGACCAGAATCAATTGTTCCTGCCTCCTGTCATGGCTGCCATCACGTGATGGTGCAAAGCCTCTATACGAAACCATGCTGTGATCGTGGTCGCGGATCCATGAATTTAATTTGCCAGCTGAATTGAAATAGCGACGTAGAAATGAAGTCACTGAAAAACTGAAGTCTCATGAAGCCTGCAAAAATGTTTAACACAATGCCCGGCATTGTATTACAGCCATTCTCAATCACACGCGCCCTCTAACGATTGTTTTTGTCGCGACGAAGTAGATGTTTGTGGACGTCAATCAAAGCGTTTCCATGACATTCTATAGGCACGTGCCCTTATAGCTTCGTGTTTTCCGACAATGTCATGGAAACGCCTTGTGATTGACGTCCACCAAAACCTTCTTCGTCGCGACAGAAAAAATCACAAGAGGGCGCTTGTGATTGAGAATGGCTGTAATGATATGAAACTCAATAGTTACCGTTATCAACCTCTTATATTAGCAACTGGTTTTGGTTTTCTCATTCGGTTGCCTGGAAATCCATAATTTCAAGAGAAAAAGTGACACGTCAGTTTGGCAAATGTTCTTGTTTCCGATTGGCTAATTTTTTTCTCCTATCAGCTGGTGATAGTTGGAAGTTTTTTAACAACTTCTTTTGATACCTGATCAATTTCTTTCAGCTCCTCCCGATGAAAAGTCTGAAGTTAGCAAACTCTGGGTAGAGTTTGATGATGGTGACAGTGGTATTTTCCCTCTCTCAGACCTTCGAAAGATTAAAACTAAGTACCCTGTACAAGTAGAAGGTAGGATTTTATTGCCTTTTCGATTGGTATTCTCCCAATCCTTAGCTTGGGCCTTGCGTGACCCTTGTCTCGTCTTTTTTTCTTTTTTTTTTTTTTTTCAAACCTTAGCTTGAGCCTTATGTGGTCTTTATTTCATTTCATTTCATTTCATTTTATTTTTTATTTTATTTTATTCTATTTTATTTTTTATTTTATCTTTTTTTTAAATCTTAATGTGTCATTCTCTTGAGAATAAGATTCCTTGTTTAAATTTTGTCCATATTCTTGGTCTTCTTATGCGCGCTCGTTGAACAAAGATATAATACTCTAGTGAATATCATATGGTTTCAAATGTAAAAACATTTGTTCGTTCTTTCGTTCGTTCTTCGTTTGTTTGTTTGTTTGTTTGTTTGTTTGTTTGTCTGTTCGTTTGTTCGTTTGTTCGTTCGGTCTTCGTTTGATTGTTTGTTTGTTTGTTTGTTTGTCTGTTTGTTCTTTTGTTTGTTTGTTTATTTATTCATTATTTTGTATTCTTAGACGTTGAATCCGATGTAGTGGTTCCCGAACGACGTCCACGTTCCTCATCCCGAGCAACATCACCATCATCAACACGACGATCCAGAGAACACTACGCCTCCCTCAAAAACAAGGACGATGATACATCAGGCTGGGAGAGCTCTGAAGACGCTCCAATCAAAAAATCAAAAGGTCGGGGCAAACGTCGAGTACGGCTAAGGACAAGAGACCGAACATTGAGCGAAGAAGCGACTGATTCCGACGCGCCACGAGGTAGTCGGGATAGTGACTTTGAGGACAATGTTGAGACTTCAAAGCGCGGAAACAGATCAAAAGGTGATAATGTTAAAGAATATGAAACAGAGGCAAAACCTTCTCAAGTCAAAGGTACCAAACGAGAAAGACGAAGGATAAAAATTAGAGACGACATAAGCTTGTCTTCTCAAGAGAAATCCAAAGACAATACTAAGAATTCTGAAACTTCTGAAAACGCTAAAAGAGACTTAAAAAGTGAAAAATTCGGGAGTAAAGACAGAGATAGGTCAAAATCAAGTTTAAATGTTCAAAAACATCAAGACGACGATAGTGATGCTTGTGACGATATGGAAAGCACACAAGAAGCGGGGACCAGTAGATCTAGGTCGAGATCTTCAAGGTTATCTGAACTTGATTTGAGGAAGAGATCGTTGACACTGAGTTTAAATACTACGTCGTCTTCACGATTAGGGAATTTGGATCGCGATAGTCCGATGCAGGATTCTACTTCACAGGATGAAGACAGTGGGTCGTGTAGTGAGGTCTTTGAAGAAAGTCCACAGACAGAAAATAAAGCATTTCAGGTTCGTTAATACTCCAGTTAAGCCCCGTTTACACTGGCGATTTTTGTGGCAATTTTCGGAAATATGAAATCTTTTGTCTCATCCTTCAAAAGAGACATTCGTCTAGGAAAATCTTAGTATCCTGAATAAAACTTTACAAGTAAATTCTTTGCCATTATTTTTTATGGACAAAATCGCAAAAAAATCGCAGCAAAAATCGCAGCAAAAATCGCTAGTGTAAACGGGGCTTTACGAAACACTTAATTTGAAACACGAACATTTTCTATTCAGCCACATTTTCAGGCTATGTTGGTTGATGATGAGTAGGCAAGGACCTAAACATAGTAGAGCGTTTAAGTGTGACGTCAATCGTACACTAAAAACGACTTCCGGGTTCAAATCGCTAAGCAAACCTACAAATATTTTTTTAAATTAACGGCATTCGTCGTCCAAGGTTCAAATTGTTTCAGTTTGAGGTTAAATCACTTAGGACATTTTACACTCAATTTTAACTGTTCTGTCATCAAATTGGACCCGGAAATACGTCACAACTTAAAGGTTATGTGGAATCCCACATAATAGACATCAGCCAATATTGTARATTGTATTTCGCTAAAAAAATTGTTTTACGTGGCTAGCACCAGGAGAGCATCAATAAGAGAGAGAAACCTCTCCATGTAACTCCTCTCCATGTGACTTTTTTAGTAACCGGATGCAGTTTAAATTTCGCCTCCAGTGCGTCATCAACTTGCGCGCGTGCGCTCGTTTCGTTTTCAATGACCAAAACCTGGATCAAAACAATAAACGGAAAAAGCGAACGCGCGCAAGTCAATGACGCACGGGAGTGGGGTAAGGCGAAATTTAAACTGCACCCGGTTACTAAAAATAGCCCAACCGGAAATTTATATGACGCGCGCGCCATTAAGAAGTTTCCCTCTCTTATTTATCTTATTTATTTATAGTTTAATCTTTAATTTTTTGCGCACAGGAATTTGTCTTTATTTTATTTTTTTATATTTTTCGAATTGTTAGCCTCGTCTTGGGAAGAGAAGACGATCGCAGCTTGGCAAACTACGACAAGGCAAATCACAAGGTATGTGAGCGATGCTGGAACTGTCCTCGATACCTTCCAAGCTCCTCTTCATGCCCCTGTTACAAGGCGCTACTTTGTTGTTGTTTTTTTCTCGGTTCATTGGCTATCAAAATCTGTCACGTGATAGGTTATTTATGTAATATTTCAAAGCCTCCAAATCGGACTGGACGGGATTTCAAGTCCTTGCAATAAGCCTGAAGCGAGATGACGTTTTACCCCCGACTCTATACCATAATAGTTTATAAAATTCTTTCATATTAAAATTTTTGATTCCTTAGAGAATACAGGAACAATAGTCATAACTAAAGAACAAAAGCAGTGTAAAAAGGATTATGGTCTAGAGACGGGGATAAAACGTCATCTCGCTTCAGGCTTATTGCAAGGACTTGAAATCCCGTTCAGTTCGATTTGGAGGCTTTGAAATGACTTCTCATACTCATTAATTATTCGGGAGGTTATTTGTTTAGGATTGAAAGACTTAAGGGACAGGTGTGTTCCTGAACTGAATTAGTTTTGATCCATTCCAAGAACTAGAACAAAATTAATTCAGTCCTTTCACAGGACTTTACCAGGTTTCAAGTAACATCATTTGAC
This sequence comes from Actinia tenebrosa, assembly GCF_009602425.1. The sequence goes on along the minus strand of NW_022261452.1, from coordinate 78,560 downwards.
CCAAAAAATAGCCCATTGATTGGCTGGCTTCCTCATGAATTATTCATGCGTATGAGATGTATCACGTGAACAAGTTTCACTTTTTAGTTCCTAATGTTATCAATGGCAACTGTCACGACAGAGCGTGAGAATAATCGCTTGTTTCTGAACAATTTTGTTTTTCTTGTCTTGGCTTGCGCTTGTCTTTATTAGCCATTCCAAACTTGAGTAAAAGCCTGGATCGAGTTGTCATTGCAGTGCATTGTTGGCCTGTTCTATGGGACAAAGTAGAAGCCATTTTGAAAATATATCCCCTTAAACAGCCCCCACAATGCACTACGATGACAAACGAATCTAGTTTTTTTCTCAACCTCGGATTGCGCCGGCTTGTCTCGCTAGCAGGAACCAGGCCTAACAGGTTCTTAGGTGTTCTACACGATGTGCTATGTTAAATTCAAACGAAAATATTTTTTGTTGTCTCATCAGGTGAGCTCTGGCAATGGTCCGGAAAGAATTTCCAAAACAAGAGAAAAGGAAAAGGAAGAAAGGTTTTCTACAAAACTATTGTCAGAGGAGACGAGACTATCTCGGTGAGTTTAGCTTTTTAGGAGCATAATTTTTTTCCCAAACGATTAATGGGAACGACAGTGGAGGAAAGAGAGAAAGAGAGGAGTTGACAAAATTATCGTATGCGTCACAAGCGGCATCATAAAATGCATTTAGCATCCCAAATATCCAAAACGTTTAACCTTTCGTCTCTCTAGACATTCACAAAGCCATGTTATTCATCACCCTATTCTAATAATATATAATTCATTTATATTATACTAATATTAATCATCTTTTAGGTTGGACACTGCAGTTTTTGTCTCAGTCTAATAATCTATAGTTTATTAATATTATACTAATATTAATCACCTTGTAGGGTGAAGACTGTATTATTCGCCCCATTCTAATAATCAATAGTTTATTAATATTTATATTAATATTATATTAATATTATTCACCTTGTAGGTTGATGACTGTGCGTTTTCACACCAGTCTAATAATTTATAGTTTATTAATATTATACTAATATTATTCACCTTGTAGATTGGACACTGCGGTGTTTTCCCCAGTCTAATAATCTATAGTTTATTAATATTATACTAATATTAATCACCTTGTCATAGGTTGGTGACTGTTCGGTTTTCATCAAAATCTAATAATCTATAGTTTATTAATATTATACTAATATTAATCATCTTGTCATAGGTTGGTGACTGTGCGGTTTTCATCCCAATCTAATAATCTATAGTTTATTAATATTATACTAATATTAATCACCTTGTCATAGGTTGGTGACTGTGCGGTTTTCACATCTAATCCTTCCAAGTCCAATAATCTACCGTACGTGGGCATGATAGAGAATATGTGGGAGGGATGTAGCGGTAACATGGTTGTTAAAGTAAAATGGTTTTACCACCCGGAAGAAACCAAGGCTGGAAGAAGGCCTTCAGATACAAAGGTAGTTTTGTGTTTTAAGCTCTGCCTTGTTTTATGCGTCGTGTCTTCGTACGTTACCGTATTGTCGTAAAGTCTTTTGGACTGCTACAGTTGTTTCGGGAAAAAAACCCAGCTGATCTGAAATAGTGACGAAGAAATGACGTCGCTGCAAAACTGAGGTTTCGTGAAGCCTGTAAAAATAGCCCCTTTGCAACTCAGTAATAAGTCACTGAGAACAAATGAATGAACATTTTGATTCCCAAGGGTGAAATTTACTGGAGAGCAAACAAACTTTCTACAACCTGTTTCGAGTAATCGTAATAAAACTGCTTTCGTAATATACTGGTTACACATCGTTTCATCCAGTTCTTTACAAGTAGCTAAAAAGAATCACCGATTTAAAAAAGAAATGCTCCGTTAACTGCAAAGGGCCTATTGACAAGGGGGGGAAAACATGCCCATATTGTAAAAAGTTATAATGTTACTGTTATCAGCCTCTATTAGCAAATTTTCTCTATTCTGATTGGCTAACATTTGCTCTCAGATCAGCTGGAAGTTGGTGATGGTTTTGTTGCATGCTGTGTGTTGCATACTAAGCTTGAAATGTTAAAGCATGAGAATCTTCGATTGTCTTTACGTAACGGAGAAAAGGCGTCAACGTTTTGAGCATAAGCGTATTGTTTTTCTATCATAGACCACGTGTCATTCCCTTCAGTATCATTTCTTTGTTTAACGGTTGCGCATGAGAAGACACATGAATATGGATGCAACTCAAGCAAAGAATCTTATTCTCAAGAGATTGACACGTGGTCTGAAATGGGAAAGCATTACATCGTGGCTCAAGTTGATAATGGATCTATAGAGGTTTTGCACGTGACGGCAGCCATGTTAGATGGCAGGAACAATACAATATTTTTACATAAGAAAGAATGTAATTCCCGAGAGCAGGGATTGATCGTTCTGCCATCTAACCACAGGCAGTCCAAGCTGTATTATGGGCACTGGCACGTGATGGTGCAAAACCTCTATTCTTTAAAAAAGTTTGAAAGATTGAATAACAAGCATAAAAATGTACTAAGTTTATCAATTTTTTCCCCAGAATTCCCTTTACCGATCGACCCACGTCGACGAAAATGATGTCCAAACGATTTCTCACAAATGTGAGGTCGTTTCTCCAGAAGAGCTCAAACGGCGCTCCCATCCACACGAGACGATAGGAACACGGAGCTCTACAAATGATCGCACTGAACGATTATTCTGTTGCGTAGGGACTTATGATCCAAGTACTGAGAAGATTGAAAATGTATGACAAATGGTCTTTATATGGCATATCACTCCACAGGAAACCCACATATCGAATAACGTCACATGCGGCACGTGACCCTATTACACAGGCAATCCAGTATGATATTTGGAGCAAGGTTGCTTTAGCTTTGCGTTTTGCAAGGTTTCTTTGAGTATAAAGTACTATCGCGCAACGTGGGGGGTTTTTTTCGCTTTTTGTTGCCGACATATTTCTTGCTTTGCTTTTTTCAACATCTTCGTATAATTCTTCCCAAACGTTGTAAATAGCAAATATTACCATCTATCTTATGTTCTTACGCTCCAAAATCATCTAAGTTTGTGGGGAAAATACCCAAACCCACCGTTCCTAGTTGTCAGCGGTTTGCTTAAAAACGCATGCGCTGTTCCCGTTTTAGTCCTTAGTGTTAATGCGAAAAAACACGTTAAATTCTTCAGAATGCACAAGTTTTATAAATATTCTTTGTGACGTTTGGGGCATCAGCTTTTGTCTGTAAGTTCGTATATCTTTGTGAAACAACTTCTTGCTTGACTACTAAAGTCCTGGGCCCGGTTGCATAAAGCTCTCTTAAGATAAGAGCATCCGTAAGTGTTGTTCCAAAACAATAGGCCATTGTACTAAGACAATACTTACGAGTGTTTTTAAGCTTTTTTATCTTAAGAGAGCTTTATGCACCTGTGCCCTGGATTAGTAGTTTCCCAGTTTAACAACACGATTAAAGGAAAAACTGGGTCGAGTTGGCGTTGTGCATTGTGGGACTGTAGAGGAGATATTTCCAAGATGGCGTCTATTTCGTCCCCTAAAACATCCGAACAATGCACTACTCGACCAAGTTTTTTCCTCAATCTTGAAGTGGCTATTACCTACTAAACTCCGATGCGCATTAGAAAAGCTATTTTTATAACAAATTTAAGTGTTTATACTATATATAAGTATACATACATATCTGTATAAAAAACAGTTGTTTTATATATATAAGTGTGTATATAAACATCCAATATATAAATACTATATATATATATATATGATCGATATCCACAAGCGACCTTATTTGTGTATATAAAGTTTGGAATATAACTAACAGCATACGTAACGAACTTGTTTAACAATAGAGAGTATCTTAACAAAGTTTAGTTTTTAGAATTGAAATGGAAATAAAGTTTTTAATTTTGTCTTTTTTCTTTGTGTATTTTCTTTCGGTTGCGAACAGAAACGTTGAAACGTGTTACATACACTATTGCCTGGTATCAATCACGTGACTTTTTGGAGTCGACTGGGGGGCAAACAAGCGGTTGAGTGAGGGGCAACTAGCGGATGCTAAGTCAAAACATATCAAAATAAGTCCTCAAACTATTGTATTTGACTATTTCTACGACATGAAACCAGAAAACAAGAGACCAAAAGCGATCTAACAGCATTTCGTGCGCGCGGATGGAGTCAGCCCTATTAGTGCAGTTTTCGTATGATTGTAAAAAATTCACGGCACGAACACGGCCATGACACGGCAAGGGATACGCCAGTCCAATCACATTGCACGAGAATTTACCCTCCATCCAATCAAATACCCGGAACATGGCATAAACACGGCGCGGACACGGTCACGCCAAATTAAATAAAATTAAATCAGACAATTAAAATTCTAGAAAACATCACGGTCACGGCACGGCACTGAGCTTTTCACAGTCATACGAAAACTGCTCTATCCACTCACTAATAAAGCACAGTTTTCGAACGCGCGCGCGCGTACTATTCTAACTATATAATAATTAACAAATAAGGAGCTTTGTTGACATACTTCAATTTTAATATTAGCAACTCATCTTCTAAAAGAGTTTTTGGAATAGATTAAAAAGCGTATTGATAAAGTTTAGATGTTATTTAATAATAATAATAATAATAATAATAATAAAGGTTTAATCAATAGAATCCACGAGGTGGCTCTTCCCCTATTGATAAAACTATCTAATTTACAATAACATACACACAAGATAAATTTACGATAAACTATGAAGCTATAAAATAAATTAGACATAATAAGAAATAAGATTGACATAATTACTATTGGATTATTCTAAGCTAGACAATTATTATACATAAATAAAAAGGACAAAAACTGAAGATACTGGGGCTACGCCCACCGCCCCCAAGCAACCACCCCAGGTCGAGATATTCGGGGCAACAGACAAAGAGAAAACTGTCCCAAATGCCACGACCCAATAATTGCCCAGGGTACAGCAGCGCAGCACCAATATCCATCAATCAGGTGAAAGATAAATTAATTAATAAAAATCAAGTAATGTCATATCGCTTCTTTAGCTCTGCTTTCACTTTAGAATAAAATAAACTAGAACTAGAAATGTCTTTTATATTATTTGGCAAATTATTTATCTCTCTAAGCGACACAAATCGACTAACGAGTGTGCGCATGCGCTAGTTATATTCACCTGTAGGTTAGTATAGCAGCATAAGACGTTAATTGTGACCAATGAGCGCGCCGGATTTATGATATTCACTTAAAAATACTAATAATAGGTTGTTTTCTGTTTGTTTTTGTTTTTTTTTCAAAATAGACCTTCCTAGAGTATCACTTCTTTGTTTAACGGTTGCTCACAACCGAAGACACATGAATTTGGATACAACTCAAACAAAGAATCTTATTCTTAAAAGAATGACAAGTATCTGGAATGCGAAAACATTTCGCCAAAAGCAAAGAGTTCTACTCTCAATGATTTTGTTGTGTTTTAATTTCCTAATTTTGTAAAAAAAAAAAAAAAAAAAAAGATTTTGTAAAGATCAGTCTAATTACGCCAAATTGATTATTTATCTAAGTCTGTTCACTATTTATCTATATTCTTACTAAATAATCAAAACGTTTGCAAGCAAAATGACTAAAAGTTGTGTTGGATTGTATTTTTTGTTAAACATCCTCAAATATTTGTATTTTTATTATTATAACCGGTTTTGTGGCAATTTTCGAAAATATGAAATCTTTTGTCTCATCCTTCAAAAGAGACATTCGTCTAGGGAAATCTTGGTATCCTGAAAAAAACTTTACAAGTAAATTCTTTACCATTATTTATTATGGAAAAAATCGCAAAAACATCGCAGCAAAATTCGCTGCATAAATCGCTAGTGTAAACGGGGCTGTACAACCGGGCCTAGTTTCGCATCTGATGCATACGGCTGTCTTTGAATACCACAGACTCATTTGCAAAGGCTTAGCCTTTCGCTTATGAATTAAAGTCCGTGGGATTTCAAAACATTAGTATTGTTCAAGCTGCATATTTGTTCTACTAAAGCGGTCAAAGAAAAAACGTCATGCGCATAATATTTAATTCTACCAATGAGAAAGCAGGTAACATGGTGTAATGGACCCCATATCACGTTCACCAATAAGGATTCGCGTACCATACAGCAGTACGATTTGCTCGCATTTAACCAATAAGAAAGCGCGTACCATAGCATCACGTAATGAAAAATAATTGTACGAAACTTACTGGTTGGTGAAAATCTATTGAGGCTTAACTTCGTGTGGTCAAGATTTGCTGGTAAGAGTCCTTTATCCTTTATAGCTAATTATTCTTCCTTGATTTGAAATCAGTTTTAAAACGGGTAGATATTGATTTCGCTTTTGGGAAGCATGGGTGGCTATGTTCACTGCTAATTCGCCGCCTTTCGCGCCCCTGTGGTCCTGGGTTGCATCCCTGGACGCGCCTTCATATGCGAGTACAGTTGCTCGTCGGTTCTCTCAAGTGCTTCGAGAGTTCTTACTCCAGATGTCCCGTTTTCCTCCATCAATTTTAAATTCCATCTCGATCATTGAACGAGGTCCAAAAGTTTATTAGCCACTATCGATTCAAATTAGAGTGCTACCCTCGTAAACCGAGGACAATTTACTTTATTTGTTGAAAGGGGTCCCTAAAATATTGAAATAGTGATTATAATTCGCTGCATGCTCTCGCACTTTTCACAGTTTAAATAAATTTTTTAATTTTTGATTGATTTTTAAAAGGTAAGTTTTTTCCTTTTCCTTTTTTTTTTTTTTTTTTTTTTTTTTTTTTTTTTCTTCTTCTTCTCCTTTATCTAATATTTT
>NW_022261452.1:15160-39125 GCF_009602425.1 Actinia tenebrosa | reverse complement strand
ATCCATCCATCCATCCATCCATCCATCCATCCATCCATCCATCCATCCATCCATCCATCCATCCATCCATCCATCCTCACGTGAACAAATAAAAATAAATAAGAATATCAGTCGTTTTGCATTGCCAGGTGGAAATGACGCCCCAGAGGAATCATGGGAAAACAAGCAGGATTACACAACAAAAGTTGCTTTTTCTAGATTCTATTGCTAAATGAGTGCTCAGTGATCAAACCACAGGGAACTCAATTCAAATAAAAAAGATTGAATTTTTGGGGTGCGACCACAAAACTAAAATACTTTGAGAAATAACAACGAAACAGCCGCCATGTTGGTTAAACTAACTGAAGCACTGCTAAGGATATGATATGTAAATTTAATAGACAAAGAAAAGTAATCCCAATAGATTTGAATTTGGTAAAACATTGCGTTAGCTGAATAGCCCAATTCTATACTTTGCTTACCACACACAAAGGTTTAAGTTTGAGGCTACGTGCGAAAATGCATTTTTTTCTCCTTTCAAGAATCACTGTAAAGTAAAGTAAAGTACATATATTTAAAGTCGGTAGTTCCTTCAGTTGAAATTCAACTGCTATCAATGGAAGCCGACGGTGCGCACTTTACCCCCTCTCTCCATCAGTGCTTTGTTTTAAGAGTATTCAAAGCTGAAGCGGATTAGAGAGAAGTCGAAACAGACGTGGAGATCCTGAGGATCGAACCGTACGTGAACCTCAAGCTTGAAGGTCGCGCACTAACCAAACTGAGCTAAGCTTGCTCCTGAGCATTAAGCATGAAGCCTCGCATTGAATCCTTTGTGCGTGACAAGCGAAGCATATTTCGGTAGTGAATTATTGGTCTTTTTCAAGAATATTAGGACCCAGCATACCAAACATACCAGAGTTTCTGCACATATCAATCATACCAAGCATTCTATATCGTGAACTATTAATTTTTATTCTGTGTTATATAATTTTGAACTCACTGATATAATGTTTCTAGGGTGCTGTTTAAATATTGAAGTCTAACTTTATTTTTAAATACTGCTAAAATAAGGTCATGACATAGTTGTTCACGTGTAATGCTCGATGGCAATAAAAATGTTGGGGCGCACTCCAATGACCGCCATCTTGTTCGTGCAAGCCCACCATCTTGTCGCGGTCAGCGGTTTGCCTTATTAAATAATAATTAATTATTTGAATCCATTGTTTTACAAGATTAGAAAATTTGTGGGCGGTTACTTAGCACTCAAAAAGTTAGGATACAGATACTTGTAGGCTTAGCAGCCTCCCCCAAACATCCATGATGCAATAGACTTACGTTCAATCGTTGTAAAACTAGACGTCTAACATCTTTGAGGCTAATTATGTCATATTATAGTTTGGGAATCCTGTGGATATCATAGAAAAGAGGAGGACTGCGAGAAAACTGTTCTTATCGCCAGTCTCTCTTGTCCATTGTTTTACACAGGAGCCCCAAACCCTGATTACGGATTGCCTGCCAAGTAGGGCAGTTGTATGCATTAGAGTGTATACCATATATAAGTAAAATGTTTGCTAAAAGAATTGTGCAAAGTTTTGTACGTCTACGGTCTACTGAGGTCTACTGAACTGACTAATTTGTGCAATTTCGTACAAAGTTTTTAAGGTACATATGGTATATAGTCCATTGTCTTAAACAATGTTGAATAAATTCTACCTAGGAATTATTTTCAATTTGATACATACAGTACACTCCATGTTTTGATAACTATTTGGGGCACGCAAGCAGCCTTACACCAGTTTTCGATTTGCTGAACCTTTACTGTAGTATTCTCATATTTATTGAACACGATCATGCAAAAAAGACAGAGGAAATCAAGGGATTTCATTTCCCTGATTTTATCGGACATACATTTTCCAATAATCACCAGGCGAAATAGTAGCTGAATTGGCATCACACCGGTAGCCTGACGGAACAACGATATAGTGGGATGCTCCTGCAATGTACATTACATGGTCGTACATGCGCCACTCGGTCTTCCTAGACGCGTGCCCCCATACGTTAACTGCTGTTCTTGTGTTACCCCACCTCGAACACTGTGACGCAAGCTGAGAATTATCTCCCGAGCCACGAGTGAAAGATCCACAGGCTACTGGCAAGTTGTTTGTCTGAGCCGTCATATAGTTTAATACCGCGATCCCTGAAGAGGTGTTCGTTGTGATAATATGTACTGTGCGACCAATGGATGATTTCCTGCACTGGAATCTGAGTTGGGTAAAAGGCATGAGTTGTAGAAGTTGGAGTAGATTGGTTGAAGATATCAGGGTCTGGTTGTTGTTGTAGTTGGAAATATCACGAAACGATGTGGTTAAAGTTTTTGGAGGAGATTGTGAGGAACTTTGTATAACTGCGTTGGAGACCAGTAGCCATCCTCCTGCAGACCAGAAAGAGAAGCAATAAGGACTTTAAGATTTGCTAAATCTACAACGGCGGCGTCAACCGGAAGTGTAAATAACTTCTCATTGGGGTTCCGTTCATTTGAGATTTCATTTAAGACATTGTCAGTAAAGTCAACTCATCCACAGGGAAGACAGACTTTGAAGACGCCCAGACCCTAAAGTGAAGTTATTTAAACTTTCGGTTGAATATTTAGTTTACACCTACATTCCTTGTATCGCGTTCCTTCTGACGCTGTTCTGAAGTAGTGACATATAAATGATGTCACTACAAAATTGAATTGTCATGAAGCGGAGTATTTGCTGGACCAAAATCAAAACGTATAGTTACCTCCACTGCTTGTCATGTCGCAGAACACACGCATGGGGCTGCCTTGGTTACCCGGGTCGATCCAATATTCCCCATCATGTATTCCGTCACTTGCGTCTAAAATCGCTTTGCAAGATGATGCTGGGTTTCTACTGAACCAGCCAAACCTCTCTAATGAATAATTTAAAAAAGTATATGAAAAAGAGTGCGTTATCAAGCCAACAAGCCAGCAAGCCAGCAAGCCAACAAGCCAACCAGCCAACCAGCCAACCAGCCAACCAGCCAACCAGCCAACAATCATCAAATGTTACGTTTAGCTAAAATCTAATTCACCTGAATCACAGAGACGACCTTTGAAACCTTGCAGACAAGTGCAGTTGAATTCCTCGGCACTATTGACCTTTAAACATGTTCCAGCATATGAACAAGGGTTGGGGACACAAGGATTCTGGAAAAAAGTCCACAAGAAACAGGTTAGAGATAAACAAAAAATGCATATAAATAAGGGATAGAGACACAGGAATCCAAAATTAGAAACAGCTATTTAAACAAACCTTGGTGGATGTTTTTTTGCATGTTGCATGCTGTATGCTGCATGTTGCATGTTATTTGTTGCCTGTTGTCTGTTGCATGTTGCATGTTGCATTCTATACCAAACTTTAAATCCACTATTAGCGATGTGAATGCAATCAGTGAAAGGTCACTGAAATATGGAATATTTTGTTATTCCAGTACACATTGGCTGTGTCCACTGAATGGATCAAAATACAATCTTTAAACTCGACCACTTTAATAGTACACTCCAATTGTACATACAATAACCGAACGTGATTCGGTTCACTTCAAACCTATGAGTTCAGTAGCTATTCAATGTGCAACCATGGGTAACAATTAGTATAAAAGTAGGCAGAATGCAAGAATAGTTGCATAATCGGTGAAGTCAGAGGTCGCACGAGTAGGTGTACCATATCAGGATGGTGACCTCATTGACTTATTTCTAAATGAACGGACAGGCAGCGACCTGTCATAGTTTTTTCTCGGCATTTATTCATGTTTTCTTACCACCCTCCCTCCCTTAAAGTTTGACAAATCAAGTAGCCATCTGCTCCCTCTACCGCGGTCTCGCATTTTCCCCAAAACTCACTATTTATTCTATTGTGGAGCATTGTTGCACTTTGAATATATTACTATAGTTGTTGTTCTTAGTCGTTTTCCAGACTGCACAAATCCATTCACATGATTCTAAACACAATCTAATAAACTGACACAAAAAATTAGACAATTCTAACAGTCCGCACGTGCTCTGCATCACGTGACCTCAGGCCTAGTGTGACTTGGTAGCCACATATTTCTTCTGCGTTGACAAAATTTGGGGAAATTTCAAATATTGTCGTGACCTTTCGTGGATTGCATTCAAATCACCTATGCATTTAAAGCCTGGTGTGCAATATGCAGCATGCAATATGTAGCTGTATGTTTTGAATATCTCAAGTCTGTGGTTTCCCCTAACCTTTTCATAGTAAGTAAATCCAGAATTTGCCTGATAATCCACATTTGCCGCAGAATCTTTACTCTTGCTGTTAAGCTGACATTGATGATTCTTGCTGTTACCGTGTTGGTAGTTGACAGATTTGCAAAGATGTGTTCGGAGACACTCTGAACTACAGTCGATTGCATCATGGGTCATTGTTGTCTTGATCACGTGATTCACTAGCGCGTGGCCTAAAAAGTCATTTTGAAATTAATGATAAGGACAAGGACAAGGACAAGGGCAACTGCACAACGACAAAAAGGACCTTAAGCTGCAGGACGGCAACGCGGGCGACAACGTCTTCGAAATTGAGGCGCTTCAACCTTCTATTGTATTATTGTTTCGTGTTTACCTAGTATTTTGTTCCATAAGCACCCCCGTTTTAGAGTAAAATGGCGTCTTTTGGGAGCCCTTTTCTTAAGGTGGAACCAAACTAATTCAGAGCAAATTTTGGACAATTTTATTCTCGTTTCCTTCGCAAAACTAGTGCGTCAATTTAACTGTATTTTTCATACAATGTGCTTGGATTATCCTAGATTCTAACAGTGTGTTTTATTTTAAGATTTTAAAAATGTTTAGCCTGTTACGGCCGAAAATCAAACAGCGCTATTTTTAGTTTTTGGGTTTTTTCTCCTCATCCTCAGGTACGATTTTTTTTGAAATTTTCAGAATCTTATCATCTAGTACTATTACAGCCTGTGTATAAATTTGGATGGAAAGTCTTGGGCAGAAAAAAAGTTATGACCTTTTTTACCTTTTTCGAGGTGAAAAACTGCTTCTTGGTTGTTACTGTCAGCAGATTCGACCACGTTAAAGACAAATAACGACACCTGAAGAAGCGAAATAGCTTTTCGTGTTCCTGGCATCATGACCAATCCTTAGAATCTTAAATTTAAGATTTTTGGTAAACTTGTGCTACTTCTTTTGCCAACCAGGAAAAAAAGTGCTAGGAAAAAAATAACTGTATTCCTTCAAATGCTCCGTACAGTTTTTCCAACTACCGTACAATAAGATAGTTTTCTGCGATTTTCCATATTCTGTGAAATCGGCATTTGCTAGCTGCACGCTGAAATTTACCGTCAATCAAAAATAATTATCAGTCGGTACCTTTTATGTTCTTGACTCTGCAGGCGGCAGTGAAAAACCAATTTCACAACAAGCCATTGAAATGTCTTAGTTCACAGAATATGTAAAACCGCATTAACGGTCGCTGAAAAATGTTTTGTACCAGTTGCTTGAAAATTGTAACGAAACACCTTGAACATTTTTTTTTTTTTTTTTTTTCCAGCTGTAATAAAATGCATTTTGGAAAATTGATATGGCAAAAATAAATACTCGATGACTTTTCTGATTAAACAGAAAGTGTAAAATAAATTAAAAATTTAGAGATGGTTGATAATCATGTCGCAATCGCTCGGAATATAGGTTTAAGTCAATCCAACGTGAATGTCTTTGAATTTTACATTATATAAATTTCAATGTAAGTAAAATGTTTTGTGAGAATTTCATAGTTAATTTCATATTTTAACGGCAGTTCAAAAATTTTATGAACGGTTGTTTGAAAACTGGATGAAAACACCTTACTGTAAATGTTTTCACATGTTTTAAAACGCCTTGTAAATACTCACCGACTTTTCAGATGAACCAGGTTATATATTTTACTGTTATATGAATATCGTCTCTTTTAGAGTGCAAACAATATATAACCGTGAAACTTTAGTAATATTAAATAGCACAATTTCATGCAAATTCCATTGTTTTCTATTGTTTAATTAGCACTATTTTGTACTATTTAGTAATGAGTGTTTCACGGATTAATTGCGTGCAGTCTAATGGCACTTGAAGTTTTTTGCTAAGATAAGAATGTTAATCGAAAGCTTTTGAAAACTTGCCTTCTCTCTCCAGGTGATTTCACCGGCTCTCTCAGCCAGATCGAATTATGATATCCAATCAGCGAACATTTCCTTCGTACCTCAATAAACAACAGCTTTAATTAAAGAAATTAAAACCAATCTGTAGAAAAAAAGATACGCCACACAGAGATAATAGGAAATTCTCGAAAATTTTCGCTTTGACAAAAAGTGACTTTTTTTTCGTTTTTGCGTTTTACATGTATAAAAGGGTTCCATACCGCAATATTAATAAAACAGGTACTTTAGAGAACAAATATACCTCTTACACAATGGATCCTAGTTCATTTAAGCATTATTGAGCTTTACAAAAAGTTACGAATATTTGATGTTTATCAGTAAAAATACAGACGCAATATGAAATAGTGGTAAAAAAAAATTTGAGTTTTAGAACATTGAAAATCTTCCTCCTTTTTCGATGACAACATTTATTCTTCCAACTTTTTTTCTTTGTCCTATTGGACGAACTTTTTTGGCTTCAAACGCAAAACCTTACAGAAAAGTTTGCCACATTTAAGACTTTTCAAAAACTGTTTCCTGGGTCAATATCTAATTTTTCATAAGCTTCCATTAACAAAAATCACAGAAAGGATAGTTAATAAAAAGAGTTGCAAAATGACTTATTTTGCCTTCAAATAATATAAGAAACAGTAACACCATGCAGGAATCAGGCAATCAATTGTCTTGGAAAATATCAGAAAATATTCAAAATATTTGAATACTTGGTTAAACTTTTCGTTTACAAATCATCTACCTCTCAGTTCTTACCTTCGTTAATCTTGCTCGCTTGAATTACTTGAATTTCTATTTATTTGACTGGTTATCAGGAGATAATCCCTCGTTCCTCTCAGTTTTTACCTTCGTTAATCTCGCTCCCTTGGATTATTTGAATTCCTGTTAACTTTCTGGTTATATATGAGATAATCCCTCGTTCCTCTTAGTTCTTTAATACCTTCGTTAATCTCGCTCGCTTGGATACTTGCATTTCTGTTTATAAGTCTGGTTATAAGGAGATAATCCCGCGTTCAAGGCAATTAGTTTAGGATATAATTTTATTAAGTTTTTTTCTTTTTTTAAGGTCCGATAAAAACCTGATTGACGTCAGATAGTAAGACAATTATTTTCTGAAGGTCAGTTCTATACCATATTGACTAAAATTATTCAACTCTAAAAAAATCATATAAAATATAGAAATATATTTTAAAAAGAAATAATAGGAAATAGGAAAAACACAGGAATTTTTTAAGAAATCTATGAAGGCCGATAATAAAAATAAAATAAAATAAAGCGATTAGTCTTACCAATTAGACAGACTAGATCATACATATCAACTTAGAAGATTATATACCATGGATTACACGTCTCAGTTAATTGCTAACACGTTGTTAAATAAATGTTATCGATATACAAAAACTAATCTGGACAGATAATGTTCTTGAAACTCCAATATGTGATAAGTAACCTTGTTTCACGTTAAGTTAATTAAATTAAAACAAGACCCGTTGCCAGGATACACTGGGATGCCTGGAGCACCTGGTTTCGACATGTATGGAGTATTTAGTTGCTGGTTGAGCTTCCAAAAATACTGATCATTTAGTAAAGTACTGAGTATTTCGTGACGTCTCGAAGAAATGACATACCAGACCCTGGTTGGGACGGTTTACTAGTATCAGAGTCTCTAAGAATCGAAAGGAGGAGTAAAAATAAGTTGTAAAATTTCGAACTGTTAAAAACCGTTTGTAGGCAGAGCGTTTATGCCATACTCATCACACCCAATCTGGAACTGCAATTCCAGTTCCGAGGGATCCGGATTTTGGCATACGTAATTAGCTTGTTGTTCAACCACGTTTCAAAAGCATGCACATTCGCACGGCTAACTTTAAAATCAATCATTTAAAACGTCAATACAGGCTAATATTTGCTCTTATAATTGCTTAACATTTTATAATTTATCGATATTTTTCAATGAATCACCATTTTTTTGAAGAAAAATTAAAGGAGATCAAAACGCTTCGAACGGCAAAGATCAAACCCTGGAATGTGCTTAGCAAATTGTTTATTTTGCTTCTTAATTTTAAAAATCAAATCGACTGATCCTAAAATAAATATTGCTATGTACCTTATGTTCCTTTGTGAGTATAGACTTTGAAGCCAAAACAGTTAATATCAATACATAAATAGGCTATAACTATGTTGTCAAGTTCAAGAGAATAACGAGCCAAGCTGAATGAATTTGTTAATACTATCGCTTATTATTCTGACTCTTGAAACCCTGTTCTCCTCATCGATCTTCAGTTGTTCGTGCAGAAAACAAAATACTGTTCGAGTAGATGAATCATGAATAGTTAACCAAGACAAGCTTTTGCCCATGAAGTTCATTGAAGATTCTTACAAATAATCGCTTCAAAATCATCGCTATCTTCTCGGCTTTAAATCCTTGTTTACGAAATTGATAAATTAATATTTCTAGTTCGGCTGTCTTGAATTACGGCGGTCAACGAAATAGAGCATGCGTAGACATAAACCTGTGCCACGTGATCTGCTAGCTCCGCCCTCTCATAATCACTTGACATCATAGTGACATTGATTGACATCTGGTACATGATAATTGATTGGAGTATAGACGGGAAACCTATAGCAGATACCCGCAAAGGTCTCTTGGGTAAGTTCCTGAAGACCCCTGGGTAACTATTGCGCAGCTTTGTCATTTTATCGCGGAGAGAGAAAAAAAAAAAAGCCATTTCAAGACTGTGATACCACACGTATCCCAGTAAAAAGGATAGGTCACCGTGTTCGTTTTCACGCTACATCTCGCTAAAGTACGAAACAGGACCCTAAAACAAATAGGACTAAGGCGAGTTCGCTAAAGCATGGCCCGCGGACAAATTTATGTCGCTAATTGAAATTTCTTGTGATCAGATTCGATATTGTTTTGAACACTTGAACACTCTGCGCGTCCATCTATTATTCTCTATTTCATCTTTAATAATTTATTCCGAAAAGCCTTGTGATATTGTTCTAGAATTCTCGGACTTGGCCTAATTACTTTACGGGCGTACAGGTTAATCACTGCACGAAATTTTGTCGTCCTTTGGAAACTATTTTATATGTTTTGGCTTACATTGATGGACGAATGCCAAACGCTAGAAACTGGACGTGACTTGCCTTGAATAAAATAATACTTCATTTATACGTGAGTGATGATCAAGAGTATATTGACATGCAAAAAGTATTTAATTTTTTTGGACAGAAGTCAAAATACAAACGATGTCGTTGAGTAGTAAACTGAATAGCATTAAATCAACCAAACTTTTTGCCTAATGGTATAATATGGTACTGCATTATTGCTCCTATCAACACACCTAATTGTAAGAACATTGTCATTTGAAAAGAAATATAACAGAAAGGAATTTTTTTTATTAATCAAAACAGGTGTAGATAATCTATTGATATTTGAGATTATCTTGAAAATTCTAATCAATTTAGGGAGCTTTAGAATCGAATAAAAAATCTACTTAATTCCTATTTGTTGCTGTTTTAACAACGTTCCTGCAATGTATTTGGCCATGGTGATCCACGTGTTTGTACCGTACACCAAGTACCACTAAAGCCTCGCCTCGCTTGTACTCTGAGCTATAAAGTTCTTGAAATCCTCCCGGTTATAAGGGTAACGACACCTGTTAGTAGTTATTATCATAATTAAGCTATAATGTCTTGTTTTATTAAAAAACATTCGCTGTTACTCTATTGTAGAGCAATGGAAAATAGTCTTGCAAAAAAAGGCAAGACAAGCAGAGAAGAGAAGAGAAGAGAAGAGAAGAGAAGAGAAGAATATAGATTGCTATTATTTTTTATTTATAGTTTTAACTACCATATATGAGTAGAAATTGTACATTTATAAAAATATTTTAAAAAATATTCTGATTGTGTTGTAGGGAATCTTTGCTGTTACGTTTCTTCTATTCTGACTTACTTCCCTTCCTATCAAAAGAAATAAATTAATAAATTAATCCCAACCAAACATCGGTTTTAACAAACCCTGAAACAACCTCAGAGCAGGGAAACTCGATGATAGAATTGGAATTTAGCTTGTTGTGTTTTGCGCAGGGATGAAAACCAGAAAACGCGTAAAACATTGGATTCACGGAAGAGACCTAACAAATTCTACTCACATGTGATGTCAGGGCTAGGAACCGAACCCGAGACTACAGACGTGAGAAACAACTACTGCAGTTGGAAATTCGTTTTTTGTGTTTTTTTTGTGGAACAATCTAAACTTACATTAGTCAGACTTGATATAGCTTTCCTTGCCTCGCTGTAAATAAATGAAGAAGTTGTTAATCTTGGAGCGAGGACGAGGACGAGGGGAAGGTAGTGATAGTAGGTTTTAAAAATTATATAAAAATGATGTTTCAATATTACCTCGCCAAAGTAGTTTCTCCCCGTTCTCTTTCCCGCAAGCTTCGAAGTATTCTAGGATCGTTCCACTTTAAATTATTAAATGCTCGAACAACCTGCAAAAAACGTTGCAAATGAGGAGGAAAATGAGTGTGTCTTAAACCCATAGGCTGCCGTCAAGTGATGGTGCAAAACATCTGTATTATCAAAATTATGATTGTAAAGAGTAATTTGATATTATGGCTAACCTGAATTCGCACATAAACGCTGGAATCCAGTTCAAGAAGATCCAGTAGTGCTTTCATTTCCCTGCCTCCTTTCATGCCTAAGGTAGCCTGTTTGTAACAGTAGACAATATTGATGCTTTTCAGTACGACATCTTAGACGACAATGGGGACAACAGGGAATATAAAGACACTAGGAATGACAGGGACCAGAAGAACACCTGGGACAACAGGGACAACCGGGACAATATGCACGAGAAGGACAATAGTGACAATGGGAACGAAAGAAGCAATGGAGACTACAGGGACAATATGGACAATGGGGACAACAGGGACCATAAGGACACCAGGGACAACAGGAACAACCGGGACAATATGGACGACAAGAACAATAAGAACAATGAGAACAAAAGAGGCAAAGGAAACAACAGGGACAATATTGACAATGGGGACAACAGGGACCATAAGGACACCAGGCACAACAGAGCCAACCGAGACAATATGGACGACAAGGACAATAGGGAAAATGGGGAACAACAGAAGTAATGGAGACAACAGGCACAATATTGACATTGGCGAAAACAGGGACCATAAGAACACCAGGGAAAACAGAGACAATAGGGGAGACAAGGGCAATAAGTACAAGGAACGACAACGGGACAATAGAGACAACAGAGACAATATGGACAATGGGAACAACAGGAACCATAAAGACACCAGGGACAACAGGAACAATGGGGAAATGCAGGACAGGTAGAGAAAAATGAAGACAAGGAAAACAGGGGACGTGGAGACAAAAGAGAAAATGGGGAAATGCAGGAAAGGTAGAGGAGAGAGAAAGGAAGGAAGGAAAAAAGAAATACAAAAGAAGGAAGGACTTTATAATGATAGTTATATAATGATAGCACTGCGTATCTTCACTATCATTATAAAGACCTTCCTCATAACGCAAAAAGCCTGCCAGAAGTATACTTCCTTGAATAAATTTTGGCGTCTTTGAAAAACACTGTTAGCAAAGCATTGATCAAGTGTACAGACGTTATAGATAACATATCCTTTTGTTCCTCTAGCCCTCCTTTGGATAAAATCTAACGCCTTCAGCCTTTTCTCGACACGCACCTGTTACTTGTCTAAGAAGACATTGACACTTTTAACTACTCCAGCGAGTGTATTTAATTTTTGGCTGACAGTTTACTGTTATGATTTTATATTATCTATCTTAGTTTGCAAGAGTTTAGTTTGGGGAGACTCACCATTGAAATCACAGCTTTTGCTCGTACATCTTCACTTGGATCCTCTAACCTACTGTAGGATTGTAAAGGACCGAAATGAGAATCGTGGAAAGGAAAGATAATAAGAAGGAAAGAGGAAAGGAAGGAAGAGAGAAAGGTAGAGACGAAGGAAAAGAGGAACGAAGGAAGGAAGAGAGGAAAGAAGAAAGTAAGGAAAGAATGGAAGGAATAACAAAACATTCGCAAGAAATTTTTAAAAAAATACCTTAGAACAAGAGAACAAGCTGCGTGCCTCAGACCAAGAGAGTTGATAGTCTCAGCTATTTTATAACGTAATTCCTAATCATAAAATACGTGAAAAGTCTTTAATAGTCTTTTCTAGAATCACATGTGCAGCAAGAGCCACATCATATCTAATCACCCAATTTTAGTTTCCAAATTTCAAACTATCGTTATCGTCGTCGAGAAGAGATTCATGAGATTTTTTTCTATCATTTTATTTTAAACCCTGATTTGCTTTATAGAACCCTTTGCCTTTGGGCGTAATGGCTTCCCATTTCAGAGCCAGTGTTATTCTCTTGAGAATAAGACTCTTTGTTTGAGTTGTATCAATATCCATATTTCTTTTCATGTGCAACCGTTAAACAAAGAAATCATATTTTAGGGAATGACATGTGATCTGAAATGGGAAAACATGCCCAAAGAATCTTATTCTTTGTTTGAGTTGTATCCATATTCATGTACAGCATCCTATGTGCAATCATTAAACAAAGAAATCATAATATAGAAAACGATACATGGTCTGAAATGGAAAAATATCTTGGTTTATAGACCTTTTTAATTTGGCCGTAATGTTAATGCTAATATTCACTGTTAGCTCAAAGGACCCACAACAGACTGTAAAGTAATATTTTACCCTATTAGCATGATCCCAAAGCAGAGGTTCCAAAATACTAAACACTTTTTCTGGTGCAATGATGTTAAACAAGTCACGAGGTCCTATAAACAGATCAACAAAAATAAGAGTAAGATAAATAGATGAATAATATTAATTGGCGAGGAAGACAAATCAACGAACGAACGAACGGTTGATGGAAAATGATGTCACAGTCAAACTAAGAAAACCGTGAACGCCTGAAACATGTCTGGAATGTTTAACATCGTGTCCTGACCAATCACATGCGACAGTTAATTAGACATGTGATTGGTGAGAACACGATGTTTAACATTCCAGACATATTTTAGTTGTTCACGGTTTTCTTAGTTTGACTGTAATAATGCCAGGAACCCCGCTACAGCATAAATTCTTCCTGGTATAGCAAACAACTTTTAATTTAGAATTCTACAATGGTTTGTAAGTGTTCTTGGGGATTTACTATTAACTATTATAAAATAACTGTTATAAATCTCGCGATCTGATTGGTTGGGAGCGCGTACTTTATGAGAGCACAGAGCATGCGCGTTCACTTTCAATTGCGTAACTCCTATCCAAAATAAAGGTCTTTGTAATTTGTTTTTTAAAAAGAAATAAAAACCTTGCATCACCATTTTCCATACGTCGGTTCACTGGTCAAATACAAAGCGCTCAAGTGAGGCGCCAAGGTACTTTCAAAGGATCATTCAAATTTGAACCTTGTAACCTCGACTGAATGCTTTGTGTTTGACCAGTGAACCGATGTATGGAAAATGGTGAAGTGACGTATTACCAATAAAAATGAGCAAATCAGCAGCTTCTAGACGATGCTGAAAATGGAAAGAAATGAAAGAAAGAATAAATATATAAATAATTAAAAAATAAATAGATTCATGTTAGTATTAAGTTATTGAAGCTATTTTACAACGTTAATTGGAAGGGGAAATCTTGTTTGCAAGTTTATTCTTAGTATAATCAAAGTTCGAAAATCTCCTTCCAGATTCTAGCGCGACTAGTGATATGGTGTTAGAGAGTTTAAGATTCTCGTTTACGGCAAACATGAAACGTCAGTTAACTATTAAAAAAGTCTTTAAAATTGGTGAAAAGGAAGCGCAAAAATCTCCAAGTAGTAGACAAACAAAAGAATACTTGTCTTTGTCGAGAAGGTTTGCAAAAGGTAAAGTGAAACTTGTAGGGATACGATGAAAACGTGGTCACGTTTGCCGTTTGCGGGAAGGAAAAACTGGAATATTTGTCTGCCTAATAATCCCACATCCTGACATTTGAATATTAGTTTTTTTTCTAATTTGTAAAATGCTGCTGTGTTCCTTGATTACAGACTCATTTACTCAGAGTTAGCCTCGTATCAGTGTCTAATAAATATTCACAAATACCAACGGTAAAGTAAAAAATGCTCAACTTCAACAATACAAGCACTTTGAAATTCTACGGACCATTGAAACACATGAATATTCCACACGAAATCGAGGCTAAGTAGAAGAAGCTTTGTAACTGGAGTTTTGGGCATGTGTGCAATTCCCCGATTTGGACCAAGCAATGGATGAAACGAAAAATATTAGAGTGCATAGCATATATCCGTGAAAACGTTAACTGACAAAATTGTACCAATTAGTGCAAAGGTTTGTAGGTGTACGGTTTACTGAGGTTTACTGAACTTAGTAGCAAATCTGTACAGTTCGTACAAAGTTGTTCACGGATATATGCTATTGCACTCTAGACATCTATACTTACTTTCCAATTATGCGCGTGTTTTATCTGGTCAAACAAAGTATCCAAGACAGGCCTTTCTTTACAATTCATCTGTTTAATTAGTACAAATAGCGCCTGAAATTTCAAAGATGGACAGGCGTCAATATACATATAGAGCCCGTGCAGCACGTCGGAATGCAGCTCAATAGACGACTTACACTAACAGGTCACGTGACCCTGCTTCCCTTAAAACGAGCAGTCGTGTGAAAACGAACTTTAGAAATGAAAAGAGCAGCTCAACATTAGTGAGAGGGCGAAGTTTCAGTTCATAATGTTGACTATAGAATAAATCAAATATAAAATGCAATATTTTGTAAGGATTCGTATTGGGAAATGTGCTGGATGGAAAAGAGCATATTTTCCCATACTAATTCTTATAAAATAATTGATTTTCGTTTGATATGAGCTAAAACTCCGCCACCCTACTTAAATAGATGTGCTCTTTTTGTTCCAGATGTTCATTCGATACAGCTGCTCTTTAAGGGAGGTGGGGTCACGAGACCTGTTAGTACAAGTCGTCTTTCTGGAGGACATAACAATAGGTTTCCAATTCTCAGGAGATTGAAATTCCTTTATTTTGTCTTCCAAATTGAGCTGCTTTGAAGTCACATACAAGGAGTCTTTAGCCCCAGTCGACCTCCTTCTTAAAAAATAGGCCTTTATTAATACTCACGCCCATATTTATTTAAGGTAGCAGTAGCATATCTAGGCATTACCATGGTTACTCACCTCTGCTCTTTCCTCTGTTGTTAGATGTGGTAGGTTGTCAATAAGGTAGGATTTAGACACTGGTTCTACTATACACAGTCGCCCAAGGCTTACAGCTGCTCTAAAGGATAGATCATGATAATTGACCTTGACTAGTTCAACTAGTATGTGGACCATGGACTGAAACTCTGGAGTAGACTGAAAATAGCCCATAATTGTGATTAAAAACGTTGATTGACTGTTGTATTCGATAACATACCACCAGTTGAGCGGTGAACGC
The DNA here is from genome assembly GCF_009602425.1 of Actinia tenebrosa. The sequence goes on along the minus strand of NW_022261452.1, from coordinate 23,417 downwards.
GGCACGCAAAGCATGTTGCACAACATGTCTGCCAAGAATTCTCTTTAAGTCAAATTTACAAACCTTGTCTACGAAAGGGATGTTTTTAGCCTTAGTCATAGTGTACAACAGCTCGGCAACCACTTGTTCGTTCCCTTGAATATAATACATGATTAATTATGACAAACACCACCACACAGTACATCACTACACCACGGCGGACAGAGGGGCAGGCGGGCAGGTGGACAGGTAGGTAATGTAGGTAGGTAGTTAGGTAGGTAGGTAGGTTAGGTAGGTAGGTAGGTAGGTAGGTAGGTAGGTAGGTAGGTAGGTAGGTAGGTAGGTAGGTAGGTAGGTAGTAGGTAGGTAGGTAGGCAGGCAAAGAGTTAGTTAGGTAGGTAGGCAGGTAGGTAGTTAGGTGTGTAGTTGATTAGGTAGGTAGATAAGTAGGTCGTTGGGTAAGGATGGACTGTAGGAAGGAAGCAAGCAATTCAATCCAATTTTCTTTTACTTACCTTTCTTGATATTCTTGATCACTACCTTCAAAGCTTCCGGAGCCCACATACCTGGATAAGGATTCAATTAAAATAGATCAAGTCTTTGGCTCTACAAGAACTATATGTAATATCTGAAACTCATGGTTGTGTTCATGAACCATTTCAAATGAGTTTGAACATGCATTTCAAATCCTGGTGCTTAACGTTTTTTTGGTTTCAGCGTCTTGAATTATTTTTGAAACAGCCGCTTTATTTATTCATTGCAAATTATACCACTCACCCAAGAGTATAAGAGATTTACTGGCTTCATAGCAAACTCGAGCTTCGTTAGAAGAATCTGAGATCTGAAAATAAGTGCAGTCAGAAAAAACGTTTAGTGACCCTTTTTCATATTCAATGCCCCCACAGTAGAGAATTGGAAATGGCCGCCATCTTGAAAAAGCCGGAAACTACAATAACCATATGTACTAAGGGTGGAAATGAGACTTTCATCAGATGTCCTGGGGATGGGAATTTGAAATTTTCAATTTCAAAATGTCAAATTCCCTTGGGGTCGCCCCCATCCCCACCCTGGGGCTTAACATTGATAGGTGGGAAGCGCGGGTGGTGTACGGGTGTGTAGCGGTGAAAGCGCTTGCCTCTCACCAGTGCGACCTGTGTTCGAGCCCCGCTGTTCTCGGTGTCGTACGTGAGTAAAGATGTTTCTTGGTTCTCTCCTGTGCTTCGAGGGTTTTCCGGGTTCTCCGGCTTTATTCCCTCCGCAAAAATCAACTTCTAAATTCCAAATGGAATCCAGTGAAAGAAGAACCACTCTATGGAATCCACTGCTAATCCCATTATTATTATTGTTATTAGGTGCATAATAATAATTCAAAATTTTGACAAATCTCCTTCGCAGTGACCAACTAATCTCCAAGCACTCGCTATGCGCAGTCCAGAAATCAGACGAGAGTCCCTAGAGGTGCGAGGCCCGCTCCACCAACCTTGATTCTTTAAGAAGACCTAATAAGCCTGAAGCGAGATGACGTTTGACCCCCGTCTCTAGACCATAATCCTTTTCACACTGCTTTTGTTCTTTAATTATGACTATTGTTCCTATATTCTCTAAGGAATCAAAAATTTTAATATGAAAATTTTTTAAAAACTATTATGTTATAGAGGCGGGGGTAAAACGTCATCTCGCTTCAGGCTTATTTGAAACTTACTGCTGAGCAGAGGGCTGCTAATATATCTGGATGACGACAGTTAAGCTGACCAATTGTCTGTTAAAAAGAAAGAGTTTCTAAGTATAGAGGATTTGCACCATCACGTGATAGCAGCCATAGAACTTTTCTGAGATAGCAAACATGGTGCATTGTGGTCTAGCTTGGGTACGAACATCTTCCGTTCGTCATGCCTATATGGTGTTGTTTGTACTCAAGCTAGACCACAATGCTTCGTGTTTATCGAACTCAGAAAAAGCCTATGGCAAAATGCACAACAATAGAGTCTGTTTCCTACGAGAGTCTGATTATTTTCTGTAAATCAGATTAGACTAGATTCAATCGTTCCTGCTTCCTGTCATGGCTGCCATCACGTGATGGCATAGGAAATGGGGTAAGTGTGAGTTTCACAGAACACGTACTCTGGCTGCTTCCATAGCAATGGTGGAATTGGGAGACTTTAGTCCTTCCTCTCCGATAAGTTCCTGGAAAATATAACGACAATGAAGTAAAATATAAAAGAGAGGGAAAATAAATAAATGAAATATAAAATTGAATGAATAAGCACAAAGCAACACAAAGCAACTTGAAAAAAAAAGTGAAAATTGTTAGCATATTTTGAACACCACAATGGTTTTGCTAGTAAACGTGAAGTATCCCTATATAACGAAACACAAAACAAACTGACCTGAAGTCTTCTCCATTTTGGTCCATCATAATCAACAAAATCTTCCTCCCTTTCCTTCTTAGCCTCAGATGACTCCATTCCTGAAGAGATAAAAAAAGAGATTAAAAGGTTTGTAGGTGGTTCTACACGAGACGATTCGTAACGACGATTGCTCGCGCAACAATGTTGGGTAAAAAATTGTTCTCGTGTAACATGGCGCGCGGTTACAATTTTAAACGACATTTTGTTGCGGCAACATGTTTCAGGTTCTTGAACGACCTTCAAAACTCACAACATTGTTGCCATCGATTTATGTTGCCGCGCGCGCCATGTTACACGAAGCCAACTTTTAACGCAACAATGTTGCAATAAAAATGGTCTCGTGTAAAAACACTGCTGTGACTGGTTTGATCGAATGACGTCAATTTCAAACCACGACCGAAAGTGATACGAACTCCATACATCAACTTAATGACAAAAGAATGTTTCTAACCTTCAGTGCGCGCGCAGCAAATTAATCGAACGACAAACTTCGAACAGATTTTTGTTCTAATTAACGTTGTCTTTGTTCACGACATCAAATCCAATCAAAACAACTACGATATAATGCGCGCTCTAATTGGTCAAATGAAATGGCCATTTTTTTTTGATCATTTTCTGATTGCATATTTTTAAAGAAGCAGATTTGACGGAAATTTCATATTCCTTTTTACCTTTCATTATTTTTATCAGTGACTTGACTATCTGGGGCTTCCAGTCATAATCTTTTCTAAAAGGAAAAAGATGCTTATATATCAGAATAAATGCAGGTATGACGGATATCAGATGTTCAAGACACCTACCTTTTAAATGCATCGTAGCTCTCCTTCACCTTCAGAGGTTTTACTTCTGCTTTCTTCCCAAGATATCTTGACTACAAATGAATAAAAGGAGAACCAATACATCTTAAAACTATACAGGACTTCGTAAAAAAACTGGCTTTCGCTGTAGCAAACACCTTGCCTAAAAATTAAAGGTGCTGACACACGGTGCAACACTGCACGCAACATTGCAAGCAACAAATTTGAATCGGGGTGACACATATTCCAACGAAATCACGCAACATCGCTTGTGTCAGCGCGCTTTGCTAAGATGTTTGGTCAGCGGTTTTAAATTTGGTGCAAGTTGATTGGCTGGAGATTTCAAAATGTTGCACGCAATGTTGCAGCTATGTTCACACGATGAAATTTGTTGCGCGCAGTATTGCAAGAGTAGAGCGCGATTCAACTTCAGGATTTTGTTGCATGCAACAAGCTTTAGGGGTAGACACACGCTGCAACAGTCCTGTTGCGTGCAATGTTGCATGCAATGTTGCACCCTTTGTCCGTACCTTAAGGATACATCTGCAGTGCTTACCATTCAAACCAATCCATCCGGTTGGAAATTCATTCACTAATGGTAAGAAAAGAGCGGGAAACTTTCACTTCCGAAAATTGGTACACGCGTCTACCGAAAGAACCGAAAAGAGCGGGAAACTTTGACTTTCTAAAAATGGTACACGTGTCTACCGGAAGAACCGAAAAGAGCGGGAAAAGTGGATTACCTCAATCGCAAGACCGAGTTTTCTGGAACTATACATACCATTTGTTTTTCCAACCGGAATCTCCGGATTTTTCCGGGTAAATAGTAAGCACCCGTGTACCTATCCCTGACCACCCAAGGATTAGAACACCCCTTCCATTCAACTAATAGACCCACTGTCTCACCTGAACGTTACTAGTCTTCTTGTGGATTGGTGGTGGTTTAAAGGTCACTAGTTTGGGCATATCGTGGCCACTTTTATAGTCTTCGCACCATTCCTTAGACCCACGAGGGTAAAATTTATCTGTTCTCTGGAAATCAAACCAAATTTATTCAAGTTATTTAGGGCCAAAACGTAATGTCAACAGGCCTATTTGGAAAGGGGGGGGGGGGGGGGGTTGGTGGGGAGGGGGTTCTTTGGCCCTGTCGCTTTGAGGAAAAACTTTTTGTTTTAAAGTCGGTCGTTAAGTAAGTTTTCAAAGAAGTTTTCGAACGGGGCTTGGCATGGGAAGACATTCTCAAAACTTTTTTTTTGGATTGCTCTTGTTGAATATAAAACGTAGAATGAAAACTTAAGGCATAAGGATACCTTCGAAACCACTTTACGCTGTAATTTTGGCAGCGCGAAATCAGTTGACTCGTCACTCTATCCTGCCGGTAAAGTCCTTCTTTAATTTTCCCCGTAGGAAATGAGGTAGAAAGGAGATTCTACTCGCAGAGTAGGCTCGCGCGTGTTATGAAGGTATCCTGACACCTTCAATTTAAGGAGCATCCCCACCCCCCACACCCCCCTCCCCTCCCCTGCCAGTAATCATAAACTATGTTTTATTCACCTTGCGGGTATATCTTGATGGAGTATGTTGTGAAGGTGATGGAAGAAAGGTGACAGTCTTAGTGGTCGCTGCTGTTCCTGGTAGAGGAGGTAGCATGACGTCACGCGATACACCACGTGACAACAGGCCACTATCGGCAGGGACCTGGAGAATGGACAGGTTTGTGTTAATAAACAAGCTATATCAACTGCCAATCAAAAGTTTCTTTTAAAATTTATAATGGATCGCCGATCTCTAAAATGCAAAATGGTAATTCCCATAGATCCATTTTAATCAATTAATTACCCGTCCGTCCGTCCGTCCGTCCGTCCGTCCGTCCGTTCGTTCGTTCAAACTTGTTTGTACCTTATTCATTCATTGTTTCCTTTAATTAAACAAAATTACACTGTATTTCAAAATCCATTATATCAATAAATTCCAGTGTATTGAAAATCAATTCTCTTATACCCCATTCACACCAAGGCTTAAACATGTTTTAAAGTGGTTTAACTAAACAGGTTTGAAAAACTATCTACGAACACTGCACAATATTTGGTAAAATAATACATGTAAACTATCCTTTGTCTTACTCTGACAATACTTTACAAAGTTTCATTATATTGTAGTGAATGGGGTATTAGATTCCCCACAACATCGCACAAGATATTCCATATTCTCTACCTCTAGCAGATAAAGTACGACGCACCAGGATACTCACCATAGCGTTCGTACTAGGTCTTCCATCAAAAGGCGTTTCGAGTTCTAAAATAATAATGAAAAATTTCCTTTACATAAATACTTAAATTTTAAGTTCTCCGTTAGTCTAGGGTTAGCTTTGATTTTGTGTAGAATATCCCTTTGTTCCAGTGAAGGTCCATGGAATTTCAGAGTGTCCGTACATGTATAGGGGTTTTGCATCATCACGTGCCCCCGCACATAATACAGCTTGGACCGCCTGTGGTTAGATGGCAGAACAATTAAATCCCTTTGCTCTTGGTAATCGAATTCTCTCTTATGTAAAACGATTGTATTGTTCCTGCCATCTAACATGGCTGCCGTCACATGATGGTGAAAAACCACTATTGTTGAAGTTGTGGCGTAAATGACGTCATCATGAAGTAGGAAAAATAACGTCATCACGAAGAAGGGTGGATGACGTCATCATGAAGTAAGATAAATGACGTCATCATGAAAAGGGTAGATGACGTCATCATGAAGTAGGATAAATAACGTCATCATGAAGAAGAGTAGATGACGTCATCATGAAGTAGGATAAATAACGTCATCATGAAGTAGGGTATATGACGTCGACATAAAGTAGAGTCGATCACCCAACATATTCAGGAACATTCCTATCTATTTTCATTAGGATATCTACCTTCGTATTTCCCCATAACCGTCTGGACCTTCTCTTCCTTGGGGACTGGGTCGATAGTAGCCTGCGTAGCCTGCCCTATTGCTTCATACATGCGATGCAGACGAACCAACAGCTTGTCAAGTGCTATTTTCTGTCAGGAAAAAAGGGTAAATATCCTTGTATATTTGTTTATAGTCTTTCTCATAAAAACGAGACCTATATCCGAAAGAGAACTTACATGGACGTCAATCACACTGTTGACTTTCATCGGTTTTTCTTTCCATGGGAGATTGGAATCGAACAGAGGTTTTTCTAGAAAGGAATTGATATGCTGGATAAATCCTTATATTTATGGAGTGTTTTCACTAAGAGATAACAGCCATATTGGTGTAAATAAAACAGTTATTGTCAAAGGTGTATCAATATGGTGGCTGGGACGTCATGTGAAAACGCCTCCATTGTGCACTTGGGTATCTGAGGGTCTAGTGTCTGCCACCCCTCCCCTCCCCCCAGGAATGTACACCTACCTTTAGAGATAAAACTCTCCTGTACTGCTATACCAAGAGCGTGCCATGATCGAGGGTCTAGTGTCTACCACCCCTCCCCCCCAGGAATGTACACCTACCTCTAGAGATAAAACTCTCCTGTACTGCTATACCAAGAGCGTGCCATGATCGAGGGTCTAGTGTCTACCACCCCTCCCCTCCCCCAGGAATGTAACCTACCTTTAGAGATAAAACTTTCCTGTACTGCTATACCAAGAGCGTGCCATGATCGAGGGTCTAGTGTCTGCATATAGTCAGACCATTCAAACTTATGATGGTCCATGTCCCAGTATTCATCTCTTTCCTCTTCATCCAAGACATCTTTATCTTCACTGATATCTTTCTTGCTATCTTGATCATAATCGTGGTCTTCTTGTTTTGAATGTGATACTTCTCGTTTCTCTTCTGTCTTTGAGTCAGTAATCATTAATATTTCTTTTTAAGAAAGAAAAAAAAAACAGAAAAAAATGAAAAGAAATGCAAACGTCAAGGGATGACACCCCACAACGAATGTTGCTCTCTAGATCTGTTTCTCATATAGTTCAAAACTAGCAGGTCCGACCATGTCACTAGTGCATTATCTAATGTTGCACCCTGTTGCTTAATCCTATACCATTATGTACACACATCAAAGGTGGTCGACTCTAGCAGGTCCGACCATGTCACTAGTGCATTATCTAATGTTGCACTCTGCTGCTTAATCCTATACCATTATGTACACACATCAAAGGTGGTTGACTCTAGCAGGTCTGAACACGTCACTACTGCGTTACCTGGTGTCATAGTCTGCTGATTTAACATTTTTTCTTCCGCCTGGAGGTCGTACCCTGGACCAATCGAACTGATAATAGATTCCGTAGCACCTTCATCAGCCTCCTCATCAGAGAGCGGTTCAGGAGTAGAGTCTCCCCCTCCGTCATACAGATCTTCATCAGGGACTGCTGTAGTGAACAAGGCTTTCAAAGCCGGAGGACTCGATGCTAGAGGTCGATCACTCTTTCTTTTTTTCTTTCGCTTTTTCTTGCTAAATTATGTAAAAAATGTGTTAGCAGAGAGTTCAATGCATAGGATACTTAATAAAGTGGTGGAGAGTGTGGAGTGTGTCTCACTCTTCTAGTGCAGGTTTCTCTCTTATTTTCCTTTCTTGTGTGCTTGGGTTCCATGTGTGATAAAGGAGGGAGAAGGAGGACTGGGGGGAGGAAAGGTATTGGAGGAAAGAAGTTTAGATGTTGAAAGTTCAATGCACCTCTCTGGAAGCTGTTTTGTCAGGATCAAATCTAGTTTTTCTCCATGCACTGGGCTTGGTTCAATAACTAGTTTTGCAAAGTCTTCAATGGCATTGGCTGACTGCTTGTTGTAACCTTGGGAATCATCCTCTTTGCCAAAATATCGTTGACGCTGGCTCTCAGTTAGTCTATTCCATAATTCTGTTGAAATATTAGACTTTTCTTTGATCTGTGGAATGAAATTATCAACAAAGCTAGTGATACGGCAAATTACAGTAATGCTTTGAGAAGTTCGTAGAATGTTAAGGAACAACAACAATTAATAAGAAGAAAAATGGGAAAACAAGGAGGGATAGAATGGAGGGAAGGATGGAGGGATGGATGGATGGATGGATGGATGGATGGATGGATG
>NW_022261451.1:122378-133665 GCF_009602425.1 Actinia tenebrosa | reverse complement strand
AGTAAATAAATTGCCTTTTTTTAAACTTTTCAGTAAAAGCAAATGGTATTCAATTCATTTTTGCCGCAAAGTTGGCAAAGTTATTTAAAAATTCTTTGAATTTGACGCCAACACGGGTTTTGAAATATGCGAAGTTATTCTGAATCCTGTTCAACACTTTAAGTTTTACTGTCTTCAAATTATAAGAACCATTTTTGTGTTAATCTGAGCTGCTCTGCATTGCAGAGCAGCTCAAGTTGGAAGGTCACTCCCTGTGACCTGGAATTAATTATTTTATTCAACCATAGGAAGATTCTATAATATTTTGATAACATAGTTAGGCGTTTGTTTTAAAAACGTACCGCTTCCCTGACCACAAGAAGCTAAAAATGAAATTAAGAAAAACAAAAAATTAGCTACAAAAATTCACTTGCAAATCTCGGTGTATAAAGACAGTAATCTTTGATTGCACGTTACGTTTCCTCTCGGGAGAGCGTTGGTGCCATTTAAACAACAGATTTCTTATAAGCATCCATTGTTAACGGCCCCACAACGGGACGCCATGCTTTTGTTTTTTAACTTTCGTGTTGCTTGCAACCCATCAATATTGATTTCGTATTTTGGACTTACTCTCTTAACGAGTTCTTTCCCTGGTTTTATGTACTTTACTGTAAAAAAAAGCCAGTATTAATTTATCGTAAAATTTATCTAACTTTTAAAGAAATGCAAATTAAATTTAGTATTGAATAGAATCTATATGATAGTTTTAATAAAATACGGTAACTTTTAACTTTTAACTTACTATCGGGATGTTCGTCGGGTTTGACTTTTCCAACAGACACATGAATGAGGTAGTGAATAAACTTGAAAAAGATCGAAAGATCTTGATCCGAGTCTTCATCGTTCAAATTCAGGTTAGCTTCGGGTTGATATTGGACATCTTCGACATCCTTCTGGTTAACTAAAAATAAATAAATAATATCAAAATAATATCCTAAAATAAAGAAACGAAATTTTAAACACCTTAGGTCTGACACTGGTCCGAATTTTCTGTGCAATTTGTCTACAAAAATAAGCAAATTTTAAAATAAATCTGCAACATTAAGTTTGTTGTAGAAAGGAGTGTCATTATTCAGTTTTTGCTTTGCTAAATTTATTCAAATAAAAAATTTCGTGTGAATTTTTTTAAAAAAGCTTTCTTACTCAGAGTCTGAATGAGTTCATCATCATCACCGTCAAACGAAGGTTTAGCAACGACCAGTCCAACCAAAAGCAATAAAAAAAGTATTTTTTCCATCTYGGAAAGTAAAGTCTCAAAGCACTTTTTGTGAGTGACCCTTCCTTGCAGCTCTATCCAAGCGAAAGTGTTTGTGTCTGTGAATGCATTCTTATTTATTAACGCCCTGGATTGACATATACAAGTGCATTATATTTTTGAACGCTTTAAAATCTTAAAATAATATTTAATGGTTCGTAAAACAGCTTTTTATATTTATTTATGCCTCAGTGGCCGAGCGGCTGAGAACGAGAGGTCAATGCATGGTTCGCAGTCCCGCGAGAACCCAACTGAGGCAGATTTTTTAATCTGCTTATACACTCGATGTAGCATACACTTAATATATAAAGTTTTTTAGATGTTTTCAAACACTTTGCTAAACTTTTGTACTCCAAAATTAGAATAAATTATTAAAAGCAATTTCAAAAATTTAAACTCTCATTAACAAAGAATATGAATTAAAAGACACAATTTATCATGACAAACTTTTACTGCAACAGAAATGCTACCTTATATGTCGTGCCGTTTATAGTTTATGGAAATATAATTCAGTGATTAAGTATATTTGTGTTATACATGGTTAATTCGGAAATTTATGGCTTTTAAATTGTTTTGCATGGTTTGATAAGTGCTAAAGTGATTTTACTTGACGCTTGAAAGATCGATTGTATAATTAGTGACTACTAGTTATATTGCAAAGTGTTCAAACTTTCCAACTTTGCTTTATCAAAACTCTGTTTAAAATTGATTTCAAAATTGAGTAATTTCTGCAAGTCAATATTTCTACTTTCCCAATTGCAAAGTCCCTATACATTTGGTCCATGATAAGACCTTTCTAAAAAAAATTAAAGCCGAAAAATGAGAGACAAAATATGTTGTAAATTTTGTTCCAAACTACCACTCCCTTTATAAGCCTTTAAGAAATCGTGTAACTATCTAAAAACATCACAGCTACGATTTGAATTTGTGTTTATTGATGTAAAAACAACTTTTGTACAAAAGTAGCTACTGTCATTCCTAACAGGCCTGGTTCTCGCTCAGCAAGACAGCCTTGGCTATTATGAATCTAATCAGGTGCTACTTTACAATTTGTCAAAAAGCTAGATCTAAAATATCTGTAAAATTTACTGAATCTTCTTGAAGCATAAAGAAATAAAATCAGTTATTATTCTACGAGTAAAATAATAATAGATTATCCGTTCCGGTCATTATCTGTGTTGTGCCGTGCCTTTCCGCTTTCCTGGAAGGAAGAGAAGAAAGAAAAATGTAAGTGGAACGAAGTCAAAAAAAACTGAATCTGGGTCAAGTTGTGACTCCAGTTTTTTCAGTTCCTGCCTCAACCTCAGAATGGTTAATAAATGCTTTATACTCTCTCTTTCTTATACTCATCAATTATTCATGAGCTCATCGCCCAACCAGGTTTTCTTATTTGTACCACGTGCAGTAGTTTGAAACCTCCATTAAATACGACCGCACCCATTTCAAAGTTCTAGTACTTTGAAATATTTCAAAGTCCTACTACTCCGACAACATAACTAAAAGAGTATAAGATGTCGTGTCAAATACTCGTCACTGTTAGTGTAATCTATTGGGGTTTCAAAATCCTCGTGGAAATTTCGAAACCTCAATAGAATACAGCAACTCGTATAACTTGTATTTGAAACATTACTTCTTGCAGCATTTACAAAACTCACCTTCAAAATTAACGATTTGGAAATCAATCGTCTTTTTCTTCTTTTTCTTCGTCTTTGCCCTTTCCTCCGTGTCCCTTTTCTGGTTCTGGTCCACCAGCACGGCACTGCTTTTGGCTATACATATGGTGAAGGGTGATTCCAACTTTAGTTTGTCTACGGATCATTGATAGAACTCCAGCGCCAGCTCTCTGAACAGCACCTTGGTGGTTGTGTTCTTTCAGAGCCAATCGAACGATGTCGGAAATCATATCTGTTTTGAAAAGAATATTTCAAAGAAAGTTTCAATTCTCTACACAAGAACCAACCGAGTTTAATCTTTTTTTTAATCTTTATAAAAAAAACTTCGTTATATGACTACAAATAGAGTTTGTTTGGTTTAAGTATTGTTCTTTGACATGCTGTGCAATGAAGGGTTTTTCCCAAGGTTCCACTCTGGTTTTTCCTCCCTCCGTAAAAATCAGTGAGTTGAGAGTTGTATGTATAGAATATTTTAGTGTAGTGATAGTGTGTGCAAGTGAGTAAGAGTGGGCCAAATTGGAAACCTGAGGTGCTTACTATTTACCCAGAAAAACCGGTTGGAAAATAAATGGTATGTGTCATTCGGATCGGAAAGTTAACGAAAAACTCGGTTTCCCGATGCTGAGGTAATCCACTTTTCCCGCTCTTTTCGGTTCTTCGGTAGACGTGTGTACCAATTTCCGAAGTAAAAWTTTCCCGCTCTTTTCTTACCATTAGCGAATAAGTTTCCAACCGGATGAATTGGTTTATAAGCACCTCAGTATACTTGAATTTGCCTACCTCTTTATACATATTATATTGCAGTTATTTGATATAGTTTATTTTCTCTTACCAATATACACTTTCATGCTGATTTTGGTGACTTTCTCCATTTGTTTAAAAGTCTTAGCAAGCTAGAAAAACGAGGAGGAAAAGAAATAAATATCATATTATCAACCATATAAGAATACTTGCATGCCGCAACAAAACAACACTGACAATCAACAATAAAAACTATTAAAACTCACCACAATAGCAGTCTCAACGCCGAGTGCTACAAAAGGTCCTGCAGAAGAAGAAATACAAAACATTGAGTTAAAATATCACTATTATAAAAATGAAAAATAGTCGCGCCAGAGATTCGTCGCCCGCCATTAATGCTATGGTAATATGACTTACTATCAGGAAGCCCATCACTGACACGGAACTGGTTGAAGTTCTTCAAGATGAATTCTGCAACCTCTTTGCCCTTTTCGCCGCCGTCTTCAACTGCTTTCTGGAGCTCTCTTCTTACTTCTTTCATGTCCTTGTCATCCTTATCATCGTCAATCTTCTCGAAAAGACCTGCACGTATCAACAAAGTTTCTTTGAGATTTGTTTATCATGGACATTTAAGGAGAGGGGACCGAATTTCATAGCCCACCCTTCCACCCCTAGACCTGATCATGATCTCTCCTAGCCCCTTGCGCAGCCGCTATGAGGCGCTTCCCGTCATTTCAACGGAAGTGCCTTACAGCGGCTGAGCAGGAGGCTAGACCTCCCCATGCACCCTTCCACCAAAGATGAGAGAAACTAGTCCACTCAGACTGCACGATTTTCTAAAGGAGTATTAGGAGTCTTTGCAATTTTGCCCTAATCTAAAAACCCCTAGAAAAATGTGAATTTAGAGTCGCCATCTCGATTTCAAAATCATCTTTAGGTTTGGGGTGAATAATTGTCCAATAGGCTGAGAGTAGCGAACCAATGAATACACGCCGTCTTTGTAGGTACGTTCCCGCGTTGGTATGAACTATTACATAAGAAATACTATACAGAGAACGTAGTTCTTACCACTTTGTTCAGCATGTATAAAGAAAGACAAGAATCTTCGGTTAAGAGCGATGAAGTATTCTCCAACGACGTGCTTGGCTTGGAAGATGTTGTCCATATCAACGGCTTCCTTGACTCTTCTCATCATTTCTACAAACAAATGCGTCACGTAGAAAAGCATGGGTTTTCAGAAATCACAAGTTATTCTCATTGAAATTTCACTGGATTTTGAAATTTCAATTATATAAAGTATCAAATCCAAAGCAAAAATTTGGTTTAACATTTGCTTTTTTACTTGTCATACTCGCTCACTTTGACTTCATATACACACCAAATTGAAAAATTGTTGTCGGGTTAAACTATATTTCTTTGTTGCTTTTATTAATTTGTCTCTTTTTGGTTCCTAAATAGGACGGGTTTTTTTGTAGACACAGTTATTTGATAATGACTGACCAGTGGTTGACTTACCTTTATGGTCTTCAATCATAAGCTTGGCTATTTCATGAACTGGTTTCAGAGTTTCAATGACCTGAAGACGAACAAAAAGTAAAATCAGTTGCAATTCTTTGCATCCAAACGAACGGAAAAAATGAAAAAAAAAATTTTGTGGAAATTCCTGGCATAAAAGTAATTATAACTTACCGCTGCTCTGACACCAAGAAGCTTAAAAAAAAAGAAAGAAAAGTAATTATAAGAGTCAAGCTATCTATTAATATTTATAGTTGGTAATCTTTTTAGATACTTTCTTGACTAATTCCTCTCCAGGTTTTCTGTATTTCACTAAATAAATATCCAATTAACAAATGAGAAAACTTAAGAATATAAAAGTATTATGGTGTTTGGTAAATCAATCAGATTCAACTTACGATCAGGATGTTCGTCAGGTTTGACGTCTCCAACAGAAACGTGAAAAAGAAAGTAAGCGAACTTGTGAAACAATGGAATATCTTTCTCGTCAGGCTTAGGTCCCCCGGATGGCCGCTCGGATGGAGCAGGTCCCCCTGATGGTCGCTCGGATGGATCAGGTTTCTCGGATGGTGGCTCGGATGGAGCAGGTTTCTTGGATGGTAGCTCGGATGGAACTGCTTTTGTGAATGACGGGAGACTAGTTGGATCTTCATCTACGTTTACTGCATAAAATTTTTAAAATATTCCGATTATATAATAAAAATCTTCAAAAATACAAAAATCCGTAGAAAAGAAAATGAAATGCCATAAATAGGCAAGAGCAAGAGCAAGAGCAAGAGCAAGAGCAAGAGCAAGAGCAAGAGCAAGANAAGAGCAAGAGCAAGAGCAAGAGCAAGAGCAAGAGCAAGAGCAAGAGCAAGAGCGAAGAGGCGAAGAAGGACAACAGGCGGACAAGAAGAAAAAAGTAGTTGAAGGAAAGTTCCTCTAGGAATATGAAAAACTTGATTTTACTTACATAAATCTTGAATAAATTCATCGTCGAGTGTTTCAAAAGCAGGTTTGGCCACAGCAAAATCGACCAACAAGAGAACAAGAATGACCTTCATCTTGGAATAAAATGATCTTCCCTCTCAAGTAACTTATACCAACTTCGTTCGTAGCAAAGTTGAAATGATTTTCGCTCCGAATGCTACTCTTATTTACGGTCGATGAACATTAGAAATAGTTCTTTTACAATGGTTACGTAAGGTAGAATTGAGTACAATAGGTTCTTTTAAATCCTTTGTAATTTATTAAAAATAAAGAAATTTTTGACTTTTTAAAAGTTTTTAGACTTTTTTGGGGCAAGAAATATAACAAACGCCTGACTAACTAATTGTTTTCTTTAACTTTTGGTTATGTCATCCATTAATTTTATAGAATGATAGAACAATAAACTGTGATGTAACCAGCCTTTCCGCCTACACGACGCTTCATGCATTAACACATTACTAATTTCATGAAATTACTTAAAATGTATTTAATAATTCGAAGAAAAATGGTGACCGCATTTGAATGGTAAGATCAAATTAAGTCTGAATGATTTTACTTTTACAACAGTAAAGTAGACAACTAAGGCTCCGTTCATAATGTATGGCAGAGAGGGGGGGCGCAGGTGAAATTGAGGGGGGATCGGGAAAATTTGGAGGGGGGATCGGGAAAATTTTGGTAGGAAAAAGGGGGGGGGGGGTGGGCAAATTATTTACGCATGAACGTAGGAACGCAGCTAAAGTGAACAATGGACTTAGTAAACTGCATGATCGGTTATGCTTGAAATTTTTTCAATCTACTGGAATCAGTAATAAATGCGAATATCTAAAAAGAGCCTTCAATAAAACTATTACCGCGTAAATATAAATATATAATTTGAACCTAAATCACTGTTCAAAGAAAACCGTTTCCCACGCACAGATGTTGCACAGTTGGAAATCAATGAAATTTGTTTTGCATTCTTAACTTCTTTAATATTTTTTGATTATTTGAGGACTCTTAAAAAGGCTTTACCCAGCTATTTCTATCATTTTTAGATCTACCAGAAGCCCAAATAACCGAATATTCCTTATAGTTCTTGATTTGGCAAAGTCTTGAGTCAGAAGTTTGGAAAGTTTGGTTTGGCCGAAACTTTCCCACGGCCCAAGAAATACTTCATACTAAGATCTAAAGATATTACAAAAGCAGATATTTACTGATTTGATTAAAAATGCTAAATTAGATCAAAGTACAATAAGAATAAAAACATGTTATTCAAAAGAAAATTCGTTGAAATGAACTTGTTATCAGCCTTCGAAAACAAAAATCTAAAACTTTAATTTCGTTCATACTTATTGGGAATTTTGCAAATAAACATTATCAAGTTTAATTGAAATATCTGTTATATATTTTTTACCAAAAAAATGTTTAGAAAAGGGGATATGAGTAATTAAATATGAAGCAAAACATTTGTGCTAACCAATGCAAGGAGCGCGCTAAAGTATTTTCACCTACAAATCGCTCAGTTTTGTAAGCTAGCGGTGTTTTTAGATTCATTTCTGGAGGTAGTCTTGCTGACTAATTTTGGAATAACTGGAATTCAAGTAGTGAGTTTGAACTCAATTAATATAATTTGTACTGCGAACTCAGCCATCCATAGTATACGATCGGAATGATTTGTTTGTAAAAACAGTGAAGTAGAAATATGTATTCAAGCTAAATGAAAAGTACTAATATTTTTTTAGCTAAAAACTTGATTTCAAGGCATGTCTAGCTATAGCCAGTTCGTAGCTTTGAAGGGGTACGCAGTATTATGAAAAATACATTCAATTACAAAACAAAGCGAAAACTGAATGGAATTTAAACAACATTTATTCAAGCTAAATGAAAAGTACTAATTTTTTTTTTTTTAGCTAAAAACTTGATTTCAAGGCATGTCTAGCTATAGCCAGTTCGTAGCTTTGAAGGGGTACGCAGTATTATGAAAAATACATTCAATTACAAAACAAAGCGAATGGAATTTAAACAACATTTAAACTACATCAACAACAGAGATAATAACTCCATTCATGTGTGCACTTAGACTTTGATCTCTGGGTGAATTGACATTCACCTTGTTACTGAATTCATTCAAGCAGCGCTTAAGGTACTTCACGAAGTGATTTAAACAGAATTAAGTTTAGTCACCCCCTCCCCTTGTTATGAAAACAGTCATAACTTTGAGTCGAGAGGGTTTTTTTTATCCGTGACTAATATTAGACAAATAGAAGTTTATATAGAAATTATTGTCTCATTTTTGTCTCTAGCTGAAAGGATACTCTCGAAAAAAGTCAGTCCCTGCTAGATTTTTTCCAGAGTTCCTTTTAGCTAGAGACAAATGATTAATAATTTCTACCCTCCTAGCTGATAAGTAAATTAATTAATAGAAGTAGATAGATGAATCAGTAAGCCGTGTGGGATGGGCTCCGATATAAAATAAAACATGCGTCCACGGTTTCTAGTTGAGCTGGCTCATTTTTTACGCGACTTGAAGTTGTGAAAGGCTTGTATGGCACTCTTCTTCAGTCGTTATATGTAAGGCTCGTAATTTACCTATTACGCATACGAAGTCTCATTTCCATTGTTTTCTTTGGCGTCGATTCAGTAACTTTCATGGCGGCTGGGCTAAGTAAAATCACTCTAATGATAAAAAGGTAAATTATAGAAAACTAGCGCCCGAAACGTCAGTAAGTTTTTTCATCTTTTCACGGTGTATACCTTTTTATCATTACTGTTTCATTAGAAACACCGACGCAGCTCACACTAGATTTTAGCTAGTTATATCTTCTTAAAATCACTATAGTATTTTTTACCATTTACTCTTTAGAGCAATGTCGGGTCCACGGGGGGGGAGGGGAGTTGAAGGGATCCACAGAACCCCCCTTGAAGGTTTGATATTTTAGGTAATAGAAATATGTCTTATATAAATTTTAATAAAAAAATATTAGTAGTTTTGCGTTGGGTCGTGTTATTATAGCTTGGTCCGTTACTAGATAGTAAATTAGGTGATTAGAGCCAAAAATTTTTTGTCAAACATCGACTAAACAAAAGAGAATTATACACAGTTTAAGAAACGGAACCCCCCTTTGAAAAATCATGGATCTGCCACTGTAGAGGTAAATAGGATTGGATGAGCTACTACAAGTTACATCCTACGTGTGAGTAGCGAAAAAAGCCGCGGTTTTGAATTAAAACCAAAACATTAAATCTAAATTTAATTTAAAACTTGTTTGTATCTATATATTTCACCGGCTAGTTGGATTTGACTAATGCAATTAGACTTCTCGCCCACATGGCCTATGATGAGCTATTGTCTACATAATATTCATGCCGCGTATGTGCTGACTGTGTTGTTGCATGGGCAGTAGTGCATCTAGAAATTTGGAGGGGGTCCATATTGATATCACTAAGGATAAAAACATGCAATTTGGTCAATTTGTGACATAACATACGACCTTAAAGATGCTTTACCGAATTGAGTAGATTTTTTTAAACCGAAAAATTATCGAAAAAAAATTAAATGTAGTACACCTTTTGCTGTTCATTAACCGCAAAGGAATATTCATTGAAGTGAAGAAGCATTGTCATTAGAGCGAACAGGCATGCAATAGTGCGATGGAACGTTCATTAAGAAATTTAGCATTGAATTTGACAATCATGAATATGTTTGCGTGGATTCATTAACGTTTTTGAACTTTCATTAGCGTTTTAGTGCAGACAATAAACCACAACACACATTCAAYACAGTGTTTTGGACATTTATTTACGCAATACAATATAAGGGTATTGTGCTTTTACGATTGTAGATTTTCAAAAACAAAAAAGGGAATTTATCATTGAATGTGTTCTCTATTTAAACATCTTGGACGATATGTTTGCATGTGATTGTACCATTGTATGCATTTCTGTGGATCTTCATAGGCACTCAAAAGACGCAAGTCTGACTCATTTGGAATTTGGTTTATTTGTTGAACCATTGCAATATCCAAAAAAGAGGGATTAAAAAACTCAGAACTGACTGATATTTATACCTAACGGCGCTTTATTTGTACGAAATCATATTCACGGCTTGTAAWAAAAAAAATGAAAAGACAGTTAAAATCTTACAATTCCTAGTGGAAAATATACTTATATTGTATTGCGTAAATAAATGTCCAAAACACTGTATTGAATGTGAATTAGATTTTAAAGTTGGAACGTCTAAAAATTTCAATGCCGGTTAATGTTTTACCGCATAAAAGACGAAATATTCAATATATCAAAAATCGCTCAAACCCTTTATCTTTTACTTATTCGCATAGTGAGGTTCTTTTGGCTATACGCGCTAACGCTATTTCCATTAATTCACCTCTACGGAACGTGCCCGATTTGTGTTTAAGGTTCGGCATTGTTTCGAATTAGAAAAACACTTTGAAATAATATTATTTTCAAAATCTTTATCACATGACCTTTAAAACGATATATAGTATTAGGGGGCTTTTGTTTAATGTGTTGCGTAGAGAGAGCTTAAGAGATACATACACCTGA
Source organism: Actinia tenebrosa (assembly GCF_009602425.1). The sequence continues at coordinate 122,928 of NW_022261451.1, read as the reverse complement.
AGGTCTCCAGTAACCTTAAAAAGTGTATGAAGCTAATAGGATGTAAAAATGTTATGTAAGAATGCATAGCGATAGAGCGAACAACATCTGAGGAATAGCTAATTTAATACAAAAAATATATCCCTAGACTATAGCCCTTCTATTTATAATAATAATAATAATAATAATAATAATAATAATAATAATTACTTAGAATGCAGAAAGCGGTATTAAGCTGCACAGTGAACGTTGCAAGAACATTTAAATTAATCACATCTTAAGGACATTTCAAACATTCCAAGTATTTAAACTGCATCTTAAGAACATTAATAATTGGTTTTAAGTGATTGTATATATTATTAATCCTGTCATGCTGGTAGGTTACGAAATTACGCCCTATCTAGCTTACCTAATTAGCATTCAAACGTGTTTACTGCTGATAATAATAATGATAATAGGGCATCCAGACGTTTACACTGCCTCATAATGATAATAATATATTAATTATTGATAATTTATCAAGTATTTTACAAAGTTCAATACTTTAAAATATTCTATTAAGAAATTTAAT
>NW_022261451.1:111134-121808 GCF_009602425.1 Actinia tenebrosa | reverse complement strand
CGTATGTCTTACTGACTGTTTTAGGAGCAATTAATAGATTTTGATTGGCAGAGCGTAATGAGCGTGGAAGATTGTAGCGTTTAAGTAGTTCAGATATATATTCCGGAGCCAGATTGTTAAGTGCTTTGAAAACAGTTAGAAGTATCTTGTAATCGATGCGAGCTTTGACCGGGAGCCAGTGAAGATCAATTAAGACAGGAGTGATGGATACATATATTCCTGGTGCCGGTGACAAGTCTTGCAGCAGCGTTCTGAACTCGTTGGATTTTATCAATTTCTTCGCATGGCTAGGAAGGTCATTAAGAATACTGTTGCTGGATCTAACGAATCTAACGTGATTGGACCAGTGCAAACTAAAAGAAAATGTATGTGGATTTTCGGAGCAAACCTGCCTCACCGACTATTGATGGGTGTTTTTTTTTTTAAGTCACTGACACGATTTTATACATGACCCAAGACCCGCGCGGAAATGTACCAACTGGTAGTGATGCATTGCGGGTAACGTCGGATCGAATTGTATTGTGGGACCACTAGACTGCTATATGTTGCCTCGCTTTGAAGAATGTTGTTCAGTCTAGGGGAACTGGGACTGAATTGCCGAGCCATCACGACCAGGCCCGCAAGGGAAGCAGTTTTCATCCCACCTCACTTTGAAGTACTTTTAACAAACTGCGCACTTGCGTGAACAGCTTGACTCGTTCATATCTCACTATAATTTCTTCCATTTTTATCTTTTCCATTTCCTAAACTATTTTGATGAGAAAATGCTAAATTTTGAAAAGCAAATTTCACCCCTACTTACTGAATTTTGGGAGCCTTTCAAAACGCGTCCCACATGGAAAGGAATGACAATAAGTATTTAGCCATCAGTGACAGAATCGATACTTTGGGTCTGCTGGTCATAGCAAGGGGTTAATCATCTATGGTCTAGGGGCCGACTAACCTCTCCCTTAGGCTTCGGCCGAGATTCCTGATCAGTCTGTAAATCCAGGGATAGCGGTGTCGGGGTCGAAATCTCCGGCGTAGCCGTAAATGCCTCGCGCTGCCATACGACGGTTCAGCATTCGATGTCTGGAAGTATGGTCCTAGTTACAAACCTTTAAAAATCCTCAAAGACCAGTCTTTCTTTACATGATAATTACTGATCTTATCAAAATCCATTGTTTTCAGTCTGCATTATCCCAACGAATGCATAGAGGAAAATCAGACATATTGAGTTCATTCATTATTGGCTTTGTTTCTATGATAAACAAGCTAGAAAGAAAACAATTGGATTATGCTACGCCCTCAGCTGCCTGCATTATACCTACGAATGCTGCGTGCCTCAGTAATTATCTATTAATTCAGTGCAAGCAAGGGGTAAACTATGTTTATTAGCAGAAACTCTTTTGGTATTTCAGTTTCTGGCCACCTTTACGAACGTTATTTCAATAGTTTCCTACAACGTCACCAATCGAGAGTGGTGCAATAGTTTGCTGAAACGTCACCGAGCGACAGACTCCTGCGTTCCCGAAGATCGGATGAAAACTTTTTTCACCATTAAAAAAGCGACAATTCAATCAAACATGCAAAGACAATGTATACTGTTTAGATTTCAATACGATACACTCAATTGAAGAATTGTTGTCGGGTTCAGAAACATAGAACATAGAAGCTGAGACCGAAGTGGCACATGGGAAGTACGTTAATTAGATGCATGCTGTGAACGGCGACCCGTGGCATCATCCACTGTTTTTAATACGCGTTTGGCATTCTAAACCGACTGCATGGATGGCGCAAATGAATAAATTATAATATAATTATGCCATTTCGGTCTCAGCTTTTATGTTCTATGTTTCTGAACCCGACTATTTGGAACAGGAATGCAAGACTCTACTAAAGTTAAAATGAACATCCGAAATGAAAAGAGCACCTTGATATTAGCAAGAAGGCAAAGTTACAGCTCATAACATTTCACAAGGGGGAAATGGCATTAAATACGGACTCGAATATTTCATAAGGATTTGTATGGGAAAATGTGCTATAATCATGGACAAAAGTCATTGGGACACTTGAAAACTCAGCGCAAATTTTTAAAATATTGTCTTAATTTCCATAATTTCTCAATGTTTATACGCAATTTCATCTATGAAGTTCGTCCCCCCTACCCCCTCCCCCAATTCAATGTTGGTCAAAGCACACATCATCGCAAACCCGTTTGCCACAACATTGAATTGGGGGGGGGGGGGGGGGGGGGGAAAAAAAATATTATGTAATTTTATGTTGCTGTCCCAATACTTTTGTCCAGGATTGTAGCTTACCATCCAGCACACTTTCCCATATAAATTCTAAAACCTCTTACTAATATAGAGGGGCTCTTTTCATTTCTGATCTTCATTTTCACACAACTTCTTTATTTAAGTGGGGTAGGGTCCTGTTGTTGCAAAAGGCCTATCACACTACTTGAATCTAACACCATAAACCAGTATTTACTCAACAAGGGATGTGGTAAAGCAGGGAGAAGGGAAACCAGCTGAAGCAGCCAAGAGTGGCTGCATTTAAACCACATTGAAACAAGATCTGATATTCAATGTGCAATAATTATAAGAAAAGAAAATAGAATTAGTGTCTAACATCTGAGAGACTAATATCTATTTCGTGGGTTTTAAAAACATTTTAAAAATAGTGGAGGTATTGCATACAGACGACTAGTAAGGTAGCACAACAAAATTGACTCTCGGGAATTAAATTCTTTCTAATGTAAAATGTTTGTATTGTTCTGGCCTTCATGATACTGCAAAACCCTGTTATGGACCACGTCACAAGCCCCTAACCCCAAAACTAAATAGCTGTGCCAAAATGAGCAATGAAAACAGTAACACCACCTAAATATTTGTAAGAAGCTAAGGCAAAGCTTTAATCCACAATGCAGGATAGAAGAGAAATTCCAACACCATTGAATATTTTATCAGAGTTTGCATGAAAAAATGCACTGGATGACAAAGCTGTTTTTTCTTTACAAATCCTTTATAAAATATTCAATTTTATATTTGTCACTCCTAATATTGATGATTCMTTTGATTACTTTGGGTTCATTGTGACACTGCTTGATTTATGGGGGGCAGAGGCATGTACTTTTTCAGCTAAATCACCAATAGACAATAAAACAATGGAACAATCTACCCGCTGAATTAGTCACAGTCCCAAATGTTAATGCATTTAAAAGTGGGGTCTGTAAATTAGAACACTAACTTTGATCCTGACCTACCCAAGCACTTAAGCCTCGAAGAGAGGGCGTGCTTGTAATTTGGTAAATGTAAATGACCCCTTACATGACTGTGACGTCAAAGCAGCTCAATTTGCAGGATAAAACAAAAGGATTTCAATCTTCTGAGAATTGGAAACCTATTGTTAGGTCCTTCAAATTGAGTTATTGAAGTCTATTGGGGTGTTTATAGTTCAACTTATATAAAAAGATAAAATAACAATTGAGTTCTAATTTGTTTTATTCTGCTTTGCCATAAGGTGTTTTACAATGGCCTAGTAGAAGGTATTTGGTCTCTTGGCCACAAATTTAGACTTAAACTGTGACTTGATCACACGATGAGGTAGAGGGAACTTCATCTTGTTATCCTGAGAGAAAACAAAGTATATGTAACAATAATGATTAATAACAATTTATATAATAATATTAATATTAATAACAACAACAATAATAATAAAATTTAATATATCGATGAAAAAGAAACCAATTTAGCTAAAGCTAATATTACATTGAACCATCATAAAGTAGTGTACAAACACTATAAGTGTGTAACATAAATAGAGTGCTCACACTAAATCCGTGAAACAAATACTAATTTTTAGCACTAAATAGTGATAATTAAACAATAGAAAACAAAGGATTCTGTATGAAATAGTACTAATTAGTACTAAATATTGTTCACAGATTTAGTGCATGCACTCTACCACTAAATACTGCTAAATTATGCTAATCCTATTGTTTTCTATTGTTTAATTAGCACTATTTACTACTAAATAGTGCAAAGTGTTGCACACTTTTAGTGTTTGTACTCTACATGTCTCTCATTTTTATGTTAAGCTTATGTTTCAGCCATAATTAGTCCCATGTGCCTCCCTTCCATTTCCCTTTCTTCCTTTTTCATTATGATTTTATAACCAATAAAAATAATCATTTCTTACAGTGAACAACTACAGTATAAGTACTGATTCACAGTTTGAGATATTATATTCCCACACACTGCCAGTGATACAATGTTTTAGTGCAGTTTTCGTATGACTGTGAAAAATTCACGGCACGAACACAGCCATGACACTGCAAGGGATACGCCAGACCAATCACATTGCACGGGAATTTACTCTCCATCCAATCAAATACCTGGACATGGTCACGCCAATGCCAGACCAATCACATTACGCATGAAAAAATCAGCCAATTAAAATTCTAGAAAGCATCATGGCACTGGGCTTTTTACAGTCATACAAAAACTGCTCTATGCATACAACTCTCAACTAACAAGTTGAACCTTGGTTAAGGAGACAAGGATCTTCCCTTTATTTTGTAGTAGTCCCACTCTAGCTGCTCAAATAACTACATGTAAAGTATAGCACTACTCTGGTAAATATTTGAAGATAATTATTTGCAAGACACATGGTTTCCTCATTGTGGCAAATAAAAAAAAATCATATCTTACATGAAGATATAGAAATATAGATAATTTATAGTGCTTGGGAACGAGGTTATTCCGGGCAAAAGACCCTTGGAATTAAATTCGGAAAAATTAATTTCCCACCTCCCAGCGAGGTCGGAAATTAATTTTTCCGAATTTAATTCCAAGGGTCTTTTGCCCGGAATAACCTCGTTCCCAAGCACTATAAATTATTTATATTTCTATATCTTCATGTATTTCATAAGTGCTACGCGGTCCACATATTCTCATCATCATATCTTACATGCATTTGCTTGACATGAGGTCGACGGCACTTGCTTGATGGTACAGTCTCTACTTTCATAATCTGAATAGAAGAACCCCTAGCACGATGTCTTGCTGCCATATCACGGTCTGGGAAAAAACATCACATATTTAAAATTTGGATTTCGTTTTTATTCACAACTTTCCATATCATATCACAAATGAGGGAGTGATATTAAATGGGAGACGAGTGAATAAAAATATCACGCTTTTGACATGCTTATTTTTACACATTTAGGGTTAATAAAAATACAAAATTTACAGTTTCCAGTTTACCGTGAAGTGATATCGTATAACTTCACTGATATGGTTTTTATTCATGGCTTTATCACACTAATGTCCAACTTAAATGTGTAATAAAAATGACCATTTCCAGGAGAGAGGAAAAAATCCTTGCCAAGAGCAAGTACCAGGGCTCTAAATAACTTCCAGTCAATTAAAAATGTTAGTTCAAAATTGGCACTCATCTGATAGATTACTCTTAGGCTGGTTCTCTTGGCCAGTCATATTGTCTGGTTGCATGTTGATTACCACTATTCCGTCTGATGTGCCAGGTCATAATGTCAGGCCATTGAGCAGGAATTATTTCAACCCTGAACCAATTTCAATTTTTTCTGTTTTAATGTTTTAATGTATAAATATCGCATCAACTCTTGGTACAACTCAACTATCTACTCAAGCTTATAATAATAATAATATTAGGCTTAGTACTCACAGCAAGCAGTAACAGCATCAGCAACAGTCAAGTCTCTGTACTCTCTGTACATGTTGTGGGTGCCACTTCTGGAGTCATACCTCAGCCACACACCAAAATTTTTAATTTGAAGAGGTTTCTTTTCAAAGATCTAGCAAAACAAAAATAACATCAGAATATCAAAATAGGGTTTGCTGACCAACACAAATTTATTTATTTCCAATAAAATGACTCTTTTACCCCTTCCCCCAATTTATTCCCCTATTCATAACTTTTTGCAAAGCTCATCGAACACYTTACATGTATTTGTTGTTATCTGACATCTTATGTGGGTAGCCTTACGTGTAGTGGGCTAACACATTCAATCAACACATGTTTTATATTCCATATCTGACAAGGTTTTCATTAACTTTTTTTTTAAATAATAGAAGATAATGAACTAGCTGGAGAGTCTTGGCAGCATTTTCCTTACAATTTTGAATTAATATGAGAAGATCATGGTAATTTTGCTCAGTTACCAAAGCATTTTCAGATCTCTGACCCTTAATAAAAACCCTTTCTGGGCAATCCTAAAAATGCTTCAACAGTGAAGTTCCATGGAAGTCATATTTTAGGGCAAAACAAACAGAAATTGTCTCCTTTGGCAAATGAAATCTCTTATCCTGCAAAAACGTCGTATACTTCACTGCCCCACCACATAACTGTCATGTAACCACTCTATGATCTTGTGTCACAAGAAGGTAGACTTGAGTTCTGTTAAGGAATTCCTAAATGATTCCATGAAAGAGGGGGTGAATGGGTCTAGGGATTAGCAGATTTTGCTAATCATTTAGTCCTGATAATGCATTGTTTTGGCCTGGATTTTGGTTTTTGCTCGTTATACAGTTCGGATCATGGATCTAAACCCTCTTCAAAAATGTTTTATGTCTTAATGCAATCCCATACAAGGCAACTTTCAAAATTATCGACAGATTTGAGTAATAATTTTAACGAATTGACGTGGATTTGCATACCCCTATTCAGCACCCCTCCCCCCCAATGAAAATGATCTGATCCAATCAAATGTATTTGGCCAGCTAAAAAATGGTTGTCCACTCAATGCAAGTAGCTAAGTTTATATATACCTCTTTACCTTGAAAGTAATATTTTGTACAATTCAGACCAGATCATTCTTAAGAGGAATGGTTTCTTTAACTGTCGCTCAGGAATATACATGAATATGGATACAACTCAAAGGATCTTCTTCTCAAGAGAATGAGAAACCATTTCACCCAAGGTAAAGAGGTCTACTAAAAACTCCTGCTAGCTGTGATAATCAAGTTTTGATTCTCTGTTGCTCACGCTTAGCCTTGATTGTGTGAAACATTAATTTGTTCCAATAAAAGTCCATGGGAATTAAATGTTTTTATAGCAATATTTTGATGCTGAAATAAGCCTAACACTGAGTAAGTGAGTCTGTGGACAACATACGAATTCACAAAAGGTCTATCCTTCACATTTGTATACTCAACTTCTAATATACTTACCTCTTGACAAGAAACAATTTCACCTTGTGATTTCTTCATTCTCTTTAACTGAGAAATGAAGTACCAAAACTTTGATCTTGCAACCACTTCATCTGGTGCAAAGATGCGCATCTTGTACAGAGGTGGGACTGTGACCTTTTTGGAGGGCATCTTACGCCCTATGACTTGGAATTCCCTCAGCTAAAGCAATCAAAAATTAAAAGAAGTCAAACCCAATTCATTATTTAAGTGTTCTTCATGTTTCTGCAATTCTGGTATTTTGTAATCATGCATATTTAGTCCTTTTTCAGATCCCCAAGCATGATTATAAAGCCCTAGATAAATGATGAAACATATTTACAGAAACATGTTTACTGTTCCCATGTTTCCCCAATGTTTCCAAGTTTAGCCACATGTGAAACATTGCTGCGTATGACAAATTTTGCTTCCAAGATGCAAAAAGTTTCTGCTGTTCAGTAGAAACATTTCCTTACTCCGTAAAAACCAACATGTGAGTTGAGTGTTGTATGTTGTAAATATAGAATGTAGTGGTAGTACATGTGGAACCTCACGGAAGAGCCCCAAACGGGGAATGGTGGTCGTAAAAATATATAGGGTTCATGCTTCCAAGTCACATGGAAACAATGTTTCCTTATTTAGCTATGAAAGTCAGCATTCTTAAAGTTTGTCTTTTAGCACCACTCACTATCTTTTCAAGTGTGCATACACTAACCAATGTTGAGTAAACATGTTTCCTGATGTTTCCTAACAGTTTTGCCACCTTTGAAAACATTTAAGGAAACACATTTTCTTATTTAGCCAGGGCCTAAGGATTTGCTAAGCTAGCTTATGAATGTGATAAAATTAATAGCTTTTAACGATAACTAATAATATAGTATGGTATTATTACATTAATATATTATTCATCAAATCTCAACTTAAATTTCAAAATAATGACTGTCATCCAACTAATTAAAATATAATGACTCATGTAGCTTATAAAACTAATATAACAAAAAAGATGGACTTATAAAGATCCAATATTGATAAAAATGTTTGAAACCCCACGTAAATTACTACTTTAAATTAATAAAATTTTTCAGTCATAAAAATTTGAAGTTCTCAGAATGAAAAGCAATGGATAATAATGGAAAAAACATCTTTTATTCTTATTTATGTTTATTTTGGAAGTCTATACTGAAGCATGAGGAAGAAAAATGTGAAATTTCAAAATGGAGGACACCGACAGACAAACCACGTTGAAATTTTAGAAAGACTTTTGACACCCCTAAAAATAGTTTTCAGCAAGTATTAATACTTCAAATCACAAGAATAGTGTTTATTTGTCGTATTTATTATATTTTGGAGTGATTTTGAAGGTTAGGGATAGGATAATATAGGATTTTTCTGTTCATTACCTGGCCTCGAACCTTCATCTTGAATAACACGCGGATAGAGAAAGAACAAGACGCTGCTGGGGGGGATTCCAGACCGCGCTGACCTATGGGATACTAAACACAGGAATCCCATGCATGCGACCATTGCACACTTCAGACTTTCGCGACTCTACAAAGGAAAAACAAAAAACTGTGTTTCTTGACATCCTTCTTGTCCAGTGCTTTTATTTGTATGTGGGAAAAGTATATGGACATTATTTTTTTACAGACTCCCGCTAGTTTACGAGAAGGCATAACGCTTTCCCTTTACAAAAGCTCTCATAATGTACACATGTACATACATAAAATACTTCAATCAAATTAATGCGATAAGACAATATATATTCTAAAAAAATATTTATGACATACTTTCTTTTATGCATTCTGTCATCGGCTTCCACGAAGGGGGGGGAGGAAGACCCCGGGCTAGACTCGATGAAATGTTGGGGAAAGTGGGGACTTAGCCTTAAATCCTTGCCCTAGTGGAGGAATAGTGGTAGATAGATAAAATCTTCTGAAACCCCCTGGAAGCATTAGAGTCTTTTGTAAAGAGCTGTTTTCAATAAAGTATTGGACTCTAAAGGTCTAAAAAAGCAAACGGAGGTACAAACTTCGCCCGGTACCCCCGCCCCCTTTCATAATGAAGTCCCCCTCCCCTCCCTCCCGGGAAACATCGTTTTTTGTTGGAGTTTATTTTGACTTTGATTTACGGGTATTGGGGTTGCTGTGTTAACCTACGCCGTTCGTAAACTGGGAACTAGTCATGCACAAAATGGCGGACACTGCAAGTCAGAAAGGTGAGCATTTTGAATTTAATCCTTTTAATTCACCATTTTCCATACATCGGTTCACTGGTCAAACACAAAGCGCTCAAGCAAGGCGCCAAGGTACTTTCCAAGGATTATTTAAATTTGAACCTTGTAACCTCGACTGAATGCTTTGTGTTTGAGCAGTGAACCGATGTATGGAAAATAGTGAACCTATAAACAAATCATATCATCCACTATTTTTGTTGCAAAATAAATAAAAAACATGAAAGAACAAAACTTAACATTTCTTGATATTGATAAGTTAAACAAAGCGATTTGTGGTGATAATCCTTTGTTTATGTTCATTGAGCATTAATGAGTGATCACGCACAAAACAATAGACCTCCTCAGTTCTGGACCGCTCGAGCGTAATGTTGTCCCATTTCAGACCACGTGTCATTCCCTTGAGGATGATATTCTTTGTTTAAGTTATAACCATATTCATGTGTCTTCTCATGTGCAACCGAGCGCAAACCATAAACAAAGAAATGATACTCTAGGGAATGAAATGTGGTCTGAAATGGGAAAACATTACGTCAGAGCCGAGGAAGTCTATTCAACTCCATAACAATTTTGCCCCAGTGCCTGGTGGAATATAGGGGCATTTTCTAACATATCTGGGGATACACAGATAGTTTTCCACTAGGCTCAAAGCAAAGTCCCCACATTTGTTCGGGGTCCCCCCCCCTCGTGGAAGCCATTGATAAGTGCATTATAGTTTCCTAACACGTGGACCTCTGTGTTAATGCCTCATGACAGGATGCGACTTACTCTACAACCACTCTGGATTGTTTTGCAAAACCGGCTTCAAAGTCGATATTATAATATGAAATTAGGAATAGCTAAATGATATGATGTGTACAAAATGATACTTTTGTGTCTCGTAAGTGTAGAATTTGAGGGTCGAAGCCACTGAAAACGAATAAAAGAAGACAAAGGAAAGCTCAACCTAGTATGACGACTCAATGCAGCCCTACAGACCACATCAAGGAAAGGAAATCTCCCCTTTTTGCCCGAAGATCGTACCATCAATCAAACCGTAACACCAACGTGCAAGACTTCTCTGTGGTGACTTACAATACTCTATCTGATGTTGCTTTGCTGAACAGTCCAAGTTATGATTACTGCGAGAAGAAGTTCAAGGAGAGATCTGCTGGGTCCCAATACAATACAGTACAATACAATTTTATTTGGCACCTTATACTAATAGTACATGAGTGTTTGATTCCAAATATATTATAGGTATATATATATATA